>APFE031528893.1:109852-141563 GCA_000404065.3 Pinus taeda | reverse complement strand
TAGAAAGTGAGATTTAAATGAGCATTTAATCTCTGCCATAGATCTGAATCTATTTCAGCCATTGGATTTAGGGATCACTCAAAAGTCACTTAGGGTTGGATTAAGGGAGGAAAAGGAGGAAAAGATCATTCATTCTTTCATGAGCAGATTGGGAGAGGGAGAGCAAGAGAGCAAGGGAGATTTCTGGACAGGAAGGAGGAGGCAACAACTTGGTACATATTCCAAGACAGCACTTCAGCAAATCCGTACAGCTAAAAGAACAAGCAGTAAAAAGCAGATTTTTGCTGAGCAAATAGTAAAAGGTTAATTTTTGGGCACGAATTTCAAGGAGGCGATTTTCTGCGCGAAAACTGAGGTCTGTCCGTACAGTCCGTACGGCCGTATGTACAGTCCGTACATCAGTTTTCAGTTTGATTGTGAGGCTGAAAAAGGAGATAAGTTTGTTTGCTGAAAATTTGTTTTGCTGAAATTTTTACTGAAAATTCTCACTGTAAAAGGCATTTTCCAGAAATAAAGAAGAGCTATGAAACTGGTTTTCCCCACGAGTTGTAGGGGGTGTTTCCAGGGTCACATTGATAAAAAATCTGTGTTTAAATGTGTTTTAATGGCTGTTTGTTACTGCTGATTTTTATTTCTGCAATTTCCAACATTTTGTAAAATTTCCAGAATTTGTGTTTTCAGTTTTTTTTTGTTTTTGTTTTTGTTTTATTCAGTTGTTAAATGTATGGTTATGGGAAAGGGCATTTAACTATATGGGAGAAATAAGGAGAAACTGAAAACCGGGGTGGGAAAACAGAAATTTCTACAGAACCAATCAAATCAAGAGAGAGAAGATGACTTGTTGTGTGATGATGCCCTCCAAGTGATGTGACATGACGTGTATTTATATGAGTCTTAAGGGGTCGAATTTCCTTTCCCAAGCCGACTTGTACTTTTGTGTACATGTGGGTTTCAAATAAAAAATAATATTTTTCATTGACCAAATGAAATTCTTCCAATGGCTAGGAGGGTCTTCTTTAGATGAAGAAGGCTTCCTGAAGGAAGGAATTTCTCCTTGAGTCGCCAAAGTTCAACATGTCTGGCCTTCGTACTTGTATGCAGAGGCAACCATTGCCATACAAAACGAGAAATAGATAGATAAAAGGGTCGATTTGTCGAAAAGAGATGAAAATCGCTTGGAGAGCCTTTGTATGTTTGCCTGGCTCTTTTGCACAATGTGACAGGGATTCGAGCAAACAAGAAAACATTGAAAGCCCTCTTGCTTGAACATACGAAGTTCCATGCCGACAAGAATATGGCATTGGTTATATGCTAATATTGATAACCACATTACAATGGTCGACTTTTATAATATGGCGTTATATCCTAATAACCATGTACTATGGCGTTGGTTATACTATTCATTGCCCACAACTAATATTTATGATTGACTTTTGCACATGGTTGTAAGGCTTTCGATTACATACTATTCAGTGGCTTTAGTTATACCCCATGGCAATATGCTATAAGCATTGCAAATATAATTATGAGATTTGGCATGGCAATATGTTATACCGTATTTGGTTATACTGCATGGCAATATGCTATAATCACTACAGATATAACACTTTAGTTACAACGCATATTTAGATACAGATGGAGCTACACCCCCACGGTTTGAGCCCAACTGGGTCGACACAAAAAAAATTGTTATAAAATAATATGCCAGTGCACCAATAACAATGTTTAATGTTTAATAGAGCCATAAGTTTTTATGATTAGTCAAGAGCTTGTAAACCAAATCAATTTTGAAAGCTAATTGCAGGGGCTATATTCAACCTTTTAGTGTGGACTTTTCCTGTGAATTCTTGAGGTCCAACAGAACACAGTGAACCCCTTGCCATTGATGTCAAAGGTGGAGGTAAGCAGAGGTATGGAATGGAGGATAACTTTTTTAGGAAAAACAGGGGAAGGAACACTGTGTTGCCATCAATGCCAAAGGGGGAGAACGTTGGCAATGTTGGCATTGATGTCAAATGATCATGTCACTAAAGATTCATGATGCTTAATGTGTTGATTGATTACTTGCGTTAAAGCTAATTTATGATGATTACTAGACTGCTATTGTTGTAAGATTGCATGAAGTGCAAAGACTGATAAGCAATGTGAAGTGCAAAGGTTGATCACTATTGAATGCAAAATGGAAAATAACACATGAGATTTTGAGACATAAGCTGGAAATTGGATCTTTTTTATTAAATAGAATCACTTGTACAACAATATAGTATATTATAACTCATAAAACTCATGAATCTTCATATTATTGATGCTAAAAACATTATAGAAGAATCCTCAAAGGCATTATAATGTGGCTGTTGCAAATATGAAATAGAACTAAAAATGTAGCTAATACAAATCTGAAAAGTTTTCAAGATTTGTCTTTTGCAATCATTGTGTTGGAATTTTTAAGTCTGCCACGTTAGAAACTCTTAATGCACTTTACTGATTTATTCCTACCTACTTGTTTTGTTAATTAACAAGTTATTTACCATGTAAATACTGGAAATAAATACAAATGTATGCTCAACACATTGTTGAGATTGCAACAAGATGATGGAGCTTAGTGAACAGAGTCGCCTTCACTAAGTGGGCCCGCAGGCTATTTTTGGCGCAAGTCTATTTTTAGACTATGTCTATTTTTAGACATATGGATCATGTCTATGGATTGCAGGTTGTTGTTTATGGATGATTGATCAAGTTGGGAAAAATAGATGGACTTCTATTTTTGATGAAAGTGTGAGTGATCACAGTGTGAGTGATCAAGTCTATTTTTAGACTGGCTGTCAAATATAGAAAAGTCAAATATTATTATCTCACAATAATATTTGGACTATAAACTTAATCTTATTCTCTTGGAGCACTTCAGTTCGAGCTACGTATGTGGCACATGCAATTGCATGAAGGAAATACGTGGTTCTTATGGGTTAGTTGAAATATTTGCATGCAGGACTTCAGTTAGAACTCAGTGAGTTGAGTTTAGTGGACTGGAGGTGCAGTGATGGAGTTGTGTTCAGTTTAGCTTTGTTAAACTGGTTGTATTTAGTCTAACTGGCAAATAGACTAGAGATGAGTTGGGTGAATTAGTTATTAATTAATTTCACAAGTTATTAACTCATAATACAACTAATGAATACATCAGTTAACTCAGTTGCATGTCAGTGCATGTTCAGTTCAGCAGGGAAAGGTGTTAGAGAATCAGATTGCTATCAGTTGTGACTATAGTTGTGCACCAGATCTTGCACAAATCAGGGGATTGAGTATGCCAATGAGTTTGCCCACATTGTAGCTTGTTCTCACGTGATTTAGCCAAGGAAGGACGTGGCTGCCTTGGAATTATCACCGGTTCTTGTGCAGGTATTGAGCAGCAGAGGCAGGCAAGCAACGAAGAGATTTGAGCCAGTGATTGATTCAGATCTGAGCTGTATTGTGTTAACAGAGGTGGAGATACTTGTGAGAAGTATTATGCTGTGTAATGTTACATGACTCAATCATTAATATACAGATAGTTGGGGTTTTTAGCGAGATGCTTTCCCCGGGATACATACTGTGTTAATGTGTGGATGCTCTTGATGTTTTATTGTTATTGATGCTGCTATATTGATGATCAACGTAGAGGAGCTTATGTATTGTGTATGTTTTCCACAATAGTACATGATCAGGATAATCTCTGTTGAATATGTGTTAAATTATTCAAAATTTCTACAAGGTCAACCCGATCCTTCTTCAAGATTTCATGGTAGTTTCTTTTTCCATGCAATTCCACACATCATACTGCCATAAACACAGAACCGTCAGTGCATAAATAAATATAAAAATATACCAACTACCTTACCTATTATACCTAGCACACTTCATTGTAATTGAATGCATACGTACTATCTGCCAAGGGATTCCAATTCCCTTGACGAATCCAACCATAACTAGAAACCAACTATTATGCTTGCATCTGACAAACCATCTTCCATTTAGCTTCCTCATCCCCATAGTGCTTCCATCGAATTTAACTTGATCTATTGCTCAGTCCCGGAGCATGAGCTTATTCTACTGCAAAATGCATTGAGGCTTTTCCTAGAACTCTCCCTTCAGTTCCACTTCCACCTCAATGATAAATTCTTGATCATATAATTTTCTATTATCCTTTGCTTTATAGATCATGGGAGTTCTCTAACCTACATCCCCAACTGTCTATGCCTCTTGCGCACTACAAATATGAGGCCTATCTCACATCCACTACACCACTATGATAGAAAGGGTAATCCTTCTTGCATGATCTATACCACAAGTTCAATATTTGCAGTGTTCTTTTCAATAACTTTTACTTTATTTATAAATAGTTTGAGACCCATGTCCTTTCTTAGTTTAATTGAACTTATTATAAGGTGAAACATTTTCCTTTAATATTCTTATTACCCTTCCAATCACGCTTGAACTTATGCTTGTGCTTGATTGTTCATAACAATGCTTCAAAACCTTGATTCCCTTGACATGCTTAACATATTCCAACTAGATATCTTCTTTCCCTTTGAGACTGAAGGTAGTTATCTCGGCTTTCATGTTCTTTGAGTAATTATGCAATCTGAAGAACTTCTTCATCCCATGTAGGAATGCTTCTGCATATTTTGATTTCTTCATCTCTCCCTCAAATGTAGGAGGCTTGGATTTATTGAACTCCTCTAGAAAATATCCTTTTCACTCCTATACAGATGCCTATGGTGATGTCTTCTGGAACCAAATCTAGAATAGAATCCACAAGTAATAGTGCTCCTATCAGGTGTATCCAAATATCTTCCACCTCTCACTATATCATCTTTTTCCATTATGCATATTCTCTAAAATTTGCTACCATATGCCCCATTTGTCCTCTTCTCTTCCCTATCTCCATGACTAATCCCCATCTGTCACTACTTCTGTAAAGATGAAATGCTTTGAGGAATCATTTCATTGACCTCTGATTGCTTTATTTGAGCCTTTTCAAGTCTTTCTTGTGCCTCAATCAACTTGTTGTTATCTTCCTTGCAACTTTGAATCTTTTTTTCTCAGACTCATCAATCTATATGATAGATTAGGAGAATGCTCTTCTCCTTGCTACTCAATTGTCTCTTCCCATTCCAATGGTTTCACATTAGGCCTGTAAGGGGAGTCATGTGAACTATATTCCACTACACTACTCTTCATCTTTGATCTTATATTTCTTGCAAATATACCATCTTGGATAAACCAAATAGAATACATAATCAAAATCATACCTCAGTGTATCTCATGAGAGGCTATCACATCTACACAAGTCAGTCCATATTAGCATGATACATAATAATATCAATAAGCTAGAACCACACCCATAAGCCTTCATGCATGTGATTATGATTCAGAGCTTCCTATTTTTTTCCTATAGTTGCTTGATATGTGCCACTTTTTTAGAGATGGCCTACAAGTCACTACCTAGAAATGCCCATAACTCTCTAGAATCAAGTCTAAGATACTAACAAGTATAGATAATAAATACTAGGGCTAGAGCTCACTCAAAACATGTTAGTCTCATGATAAACATTCATTAAACATGTAATAAACATAATAGTCACATGTCATGAATCCATATATGATCATGACCATCTTAACTTCATTAGAGAATCATCAAGAAGGTTCACTTCCCTCTCAAGTTAGTTGTAACAACACTTGTTAGCTCATGCATTCATCAATCATTCAATAACTTATCAAATCATGAACGTGATCCTCAATAAGAACACATCATTTAACCAAGCATATAGCCAACATATAACTAGAATAGATTCCATGGAAATCAACCATAAAATCAACACAATGATTAGTAAAGGTGCTCATAGTTCATAATGGAAAAATAACTCCTCATATTAACATATGCAAAATCCAACCAAGTCAGGGACTTCCATGTGCCACCTTGCCATAAATTGGCTGAACCAAAATCTCTCTTTCAACCAATCACCCCTACACCATATTCCAAGCATGGATGTGGCATCATATGGGTTAAACCAAAATAGAATCATTCAGGGCTTCTAGAGGAAAAACCACCTTAACCTTCAACCACAATTATTTCACCTAATAGGTCCAAAAATCACTAATACCAAACTAGATTCATCTCTGTCCAAGTTTTCCAGGGCTTTAGGGATTACCATCTCAACCCACAACCTCCAGGGAACTCAAGATATTATAGCGCTGCAGAGAACTACCATCTCAACCCACAACCTCCATTTGTTTCAGGGCTCCATAGATTCCATCCCAACCCATGACCGCTAGAGAACCTGAGAACTAATAAAAAAATCTAGATAGAGAACCCACTACATCATGGCTATCCATGACATGGAAAGGCAATGATGAAACCACTATCAATCCAGGAAAATCCCATGCCATTGACAAAAAACATAAAAAAATAACCAATGCATGCACCATGTATTCAAACCCCAACATGCTAAATCTAACATGCACATTGGTACCTCCAATATACATTAAAATAAATTCCCTACTTTCCTCTATCCAAACATCCTCTTCCACACCCTGGATTTCCTTGATTTCTTGTCCAAGCGTTTGTTCTCTCTACTTTGTTGATCTTGATCAAAATATGAGGAAAAGTTGTCAATTATTTCTCAGGTGCCTTTTTTATCATTGATGTCTAGCATCTTCCTTTCTTTCTTCCTTTTTATTTCACTTTCCTTCATTTTCTCTCTAATTTCCCTTACATGCATATTTTGTCTCTTCATCTTCCTTTTCTCGTATCTTCCTTTATTTCCTTAATTAATTTTCTATATATTGCCTCTTTTCCTTTGCCAATTTATATAGTCATTGATAAACCACAAGTGATTCCCACTATAATGTTTACCCACCATTCAAATTGGAGTATGTGTCCCATCACCTTGGTATTATTTTACTTACGTGGAAAATCAACCTGAGGCTGTTACAGTGGGTCACCTATCATTGTTTTGTCAAATAATGATGGGACTTGGAGGATGTGTATTTATTACATAGAATTAAAAAAAATATATGATAAAAAAAGGGCGCCCCCTGCTTTTGATAGATAATCTATTGGATCAATTGAAACCAACCAAATTCTTCACCAAGCTAGACTAAGATATCATGAGGTAAAAGTCAAGGAAAGGTTTGTATGAGTGGTTAGTCATGTCATTTGGCCTATGTAATGCACCAACATGAGCCTAATGAATGATATATTGCACCCTTTTGTAGATTCATTTGTTATTGTATATTTGGATGATATACTGGTATAGAATGTTACCTAGGAGGAGTACATTTCACATTTGATGTAAGTTCTAGGGACATTAAAGAATCACTTAGAAAATCTCAATAAGTGTGAGTTTGTGTAATAGTCTTTGGTGTATATAGGGTATGTGATAGGTGGAGGATAATGGATGATAGATCCTAACAATATGTAGGTCATCATAACATGGTCAGTGCCTACTAATGTTTCTAAGGTCAAGAGTTTCGTTGGGCCATCATAGTACCCTAGGAAATTTATAGCCTCATTTTTAGCAGTAGCAACACCACTCATCAGAGGAAATTTTAGCCTAAAATTGGCCTCCTAAGGAAAAATATTAAAATAATAGTTAAATAGTAAAATAGGAGAAAATAATTTTGCAGGTGTTTTCAATGCGACAAACAACCTCCAAAAATTTGTATACACTCGAATTTTGGAGCCTATTGTAGATCTTGTGATCATTCATTCCATAGTCACTTCTTGGAAAACTAATGCTTTGAGCTCCATTCTTGGATCAGAAGTGTCAAAATCACTTGCTCACACATGCTTAGTCTGCAACAAGTTCATTAAAGAATTATTTTATGCAATCTTGGACAAGCATAGCACGTCAATCAAACTTTTTGAGTGCGATGTCCAATCCATGTCGATAGTCAGTGCACACTAAAAACAATAATTTATCACATTATAGTTGTGTTCGTACTTCCATTTCAATGAGTTTTGCAAACTATTGCCTTCACACGCCTTTTTTTTTTGAGTTTCATTTTCATGTTTTTGGTTTTCACTTTCACTTTCCTTCACTCTAATTAGTGTGATTTTCATGTTATATTTTCTTTGGCATGTGTTACTTTCACTATCGTCCACATATTGCAAGAGTCATTCGCACTTTAGTAATTGGCATATTTCCGCATGTTAATTGTTGTACAATGTATGTATGATTTCTCTAGTGGTTTAAGGGGTTAGCTTTGCGTGAATGAGTTGGTATAAACATGTAAACATTAGTTGCACTCATTCCTAAAGTTTTAAGCACTATCGCACATGTTTCATCACCATCATTGCAAAGTGTACCTTTAGTTTCACACTTGTCATAACGTCATCACAAATGTGTCACATTAAGGGAAATATGTTGTTAATATGCTCCAGATTATCTATGTTTTTGTGTCGTCAAAGTGTTTCATGTGTGTGATCACAGTCAAGTCATATCATTGTTCACATCAGTCTCTTTTGTCCCACACTTAGCCAAGTTTCATAAATTCCCCAGCAAACTAGCCTCGTCCGACCTTCCTAAACCGTGCACTGTGCAGTTCCAACCCTCAAGTTGCATCCTTGTCCCTTGGCACTGTACAATGCACAGTTCCTTCTTCCCAGGATTATTGCACTATGTAGTTCCAGTGCTCAAGCCCAACATTGCCTCCTAGAATTGTACAATTCATCTTCCCAACCTGGCCTCAACTGCACACTGCACAATATCTAACCTCAAGATCATCTCTTGAGCTCCTGAGCTACACAATTTCACAATGGACCAACCTCCTTTTCCTCCTAGAGCTATGTAGTTTTCCCAAGAACTGTAAAGCCCCACATCTAAACTCACTTAGTCTAGAAACTATGCATTTTTCCTCCCTAGCCTCGCATGAAATGCACACTTCGCAATCCCAGGGTTTAATATTCACCACTAAATTCCTGAGCTATGCAGTTGCATAATCACCTAGGTACATTTTTCCTCCAAAATTGCAAAATAGTTTTTTCCAGTGTCCATCCTCTCAGCCTATCACACTAAGATCCCAAATTGTGCATATTTCTTCCTCAATCTTCACCCCTCACTGCCTAAGCTCTGTAATTTCACAATTACTAAGTCTCTTTTTGAGCCTCTCACCTAGTCCCGGCTCAATCAGTGCATCAATATGCACCATCTTAGATTAGGGGTGTAATGAACTGATGTCATCTTGTCATGAGTGTATTGTAGATGTAGATACTCTATCATGCTATGGAAAGTTGATGAAGGAGGACATGCTAGAAGAAAAATATGGAGCTGAAGAGATTAGATGATAATCATGCAAGAAGATGAAAGAACATCGAACTCTAACAGAAGATGAAGACCAAGATGACATGGAAGACTCCTCATCTTCAAGTCATAAGGAGAAGGAATAAGAAGAACATGTACCATCTTTTCAAGAAGACACAAAGAAAGGAGTAGAAAGAAGGAAAACTTGGAATGTCACATCATCATGTTGTCCATGTCATCAGTGTCATGTTACAAGTCATCATATGGCACATTATTATTGTGGATTATGTAATTACCTATTCAAAATGTATTGTAAATTGGAAGTCCAAATGACAAATTCAGAATATGAAGAGTCGTGTAAAGTCGAAAAGTCATAGGATGTCAAACAATCATGAGGGTATTCAAATAGTCACAACGAAGGTGAAGCATCACCTCTTGGTTATATATACACCCTCATTGTATGGGGCAAGGGAATTTTCACCTTGGCTCCTTCCAAAAGTCATTAGAGAGACAAATTAATTCTTTTAAGGAGAAAGGAGTGTCTCCAACGCTCCACTATTGGAGCTAGTGATGTTCATTGTATAAATGTGTCTTGGAAAATTTACTGAATAACATAATATTTCATGGCCGATATGTTCTTCATGCATGGATTATGAATATTTGTAAGACTATTCTATTGATGTTTGTATTTCATGTTTGCTTTCATCTATGCTAAAGTAGTTGAACTATTTTGGTTATCTTAGTACTTATCTTATTGAGAATGTGTCATAATGGTTTTTATTGATGTCCCATCCTTATGGACTATTTCACAGGATACTAGAAAAATATTTCTCATTCATTGGTTGTAATTACTGTCACATATTTTGTGGACTATTCCACTAGATGTTAGATAGATCCTTCTTGTTTGCATCTGTCTCTACTTGGGTAGTACTATTATCTCTCTTTTAGAGGATCACTTTACTCTTTTACTCCATAGTAGAAGAACTTTAACAGTACACCTACAACTGAACACTCACTAGACACACCTTCGTTTTTTAGAAGGCACAACACGTTCCTCTCATGTTGACAATTAGAGCCAATGAAAATCTATTTGAATACATGCAACCAAGATGATATTCCAGATGAGGTCTATAATCCAGATGAAATGGTGTGAGGTATAATTAGGGCCTCAACATATCAGGGAGACCCCTTAGTTGACGTATTTTCAACACCGTTAACAATGGCACTAAAAGGAGGGTCAGATGAAAAGTTGAGCCCTTTGATTCTGCTTTGAATATGTTATTGTAAATAGCTCATCCTCGAATCATACTCCCAGGTTGTTTTTCTAACCTACCCCATGGTGAAATTTCTATCCCCGATGAATATGTTCATGACTTATCTCAATTCAATTTTTATGGTGACGGTGATACATTTGTTACCAAGCATGAATCTCTTTCTCCTATTTTCTGTGAATATTATGAAATTGATTGTGAATATGTGGCTTGTATTTCTTACTGCCTCACCCTTGAAGGTCCAGTTAGCAGATGGTGTCACACTCTAACAACTGCTTCCTTTAATTATCTTAATCATCTCATAAAGGAGATTCATTTAGGATTTTATAGGTATGATTAAGGAGACATTTATAAAAGAATCAATCAGCTTATAACAGAGCTTAATTAATCACTTAAGGATTTCTCTAATTGATTCCTTGACCTATGTTATGAATTTCCTGAAGAAGATACAAATTTGTATTTCTTGAAACAAAATTTTGAGTGTTTGGTTTGTATCTCTTTGCATGGTGAATCCAAACCACCTATTGTATATTCTTCCCCAACTCTTGTAAATCATGAAACACCTCTAATTTCAGAGGAAGAACATGGTATCCCTTTTGTTCCTTTTCCTCCTCCTTTTCCAGTTTTGATGAGGGTGTCTCCTTGTGATGACATTAAAGTTGGGAAATTTATGCATCAAATTCCAAATCCATCTTCTAATCCTCCTTCCTCTTTTCATGACTCATACCCCGTGGAGGAAATCCCAGGGTGGTTCATGGAGACTGCATTGAAGGTTAATATTTTCATTCTTCCAGATGGTATTAAAACTAAAAAATTTAGTCTTGAATCTGAGTTGGATTTCTATTTTCCTTTATCATATACATGCCATAACTCTTTTTACCATGATCGGCTTGATCAATCTACTCCACCAACTAATTATTCACTCTCTCTTTATTTTCAAGTTGCTGGTTCAAATTGCAACCTAGTACAAGGCAGTAAGATTGTACAGGTAGAGGAGTAGAAAAGTGAATATACCTTCAATTTATCTTCTCTTTTTCAAAGTATTATGTGTGAATATGGTGTCTCCTCATTATTGGATGATAACGAATATGTTAACCAGGGTAATGAATTAATGAAATCATTTTTTTTTTATACTTGTAGTCTTGGGAATCAATCATTATGATGGTAATAATTATGTTGATGTAAGCGATGATGAATGCCCAAATGCATTAGTCGACCTTTCGATTTCTCATGAAGATATCAATTTATAATATTTTTATTTAAAATCGCATTTGGTTGAAGAAGATGTTCTTTTCAAAACTTCCTATTCATCTCAATATCCCTCGCACTCTACTATTTGTGATGTATCTATATGCGATCAATATATTCCATGCTCTTCAAGTTCTTCATCACATGAGTTTGCTTCTCAATTGACACAAGATAGTGAGGTTTTCCACGATGAAAGAGAAAATAATCATATCATTGACTATCCTTTCCATCATGTATCATCTCTTGTTTTGCATGAAGACAAATCTTCAAATCATCCTGCTCATGAGATTTTTGTGATTCATACATCTCTATATTTGCAATCAGAAGAATTTTTGACTTGAGTAATCTGGTTTTAAAAATTGTAAAATCTAATCAAAACAGTGATAGAGATGGTTGTTAGTTAGTTAATTGTGGTCTCATGGAAATCAATGAAAGTAGTTATCCTCACACCATGCACGATTTGGTTCAATCTTTAATATGCTATTTTACAATCTTTGAAAGTTTCAGTACTTTCTAGGGAGTTGAGGCACTTAAAATTTCATTGATGGTTATGCCAGGATCTCACAACCCTGGAAAAACCCCTGAACTAAGTCAAGTCTAGCTTTCTTCACAAAATACTTCCTTCTGTGTGGTTTTTCTCAATGCAAATTCTTTCTTGAAATATATTTGGCATTGCGGATATGATCTTAAAAGATTCAATTTCCAATTGTATTCAAGTTTCTATTTCAAATGATTCATCTTCATGCAAATCTCTTGTATCAAAACTCAAGTTTCGAATCTATACCTCTCATAGAATCATGGAGATGTTGATTCTTTTGAAGATTATCTTTGGCCAAAGGAGTCATACCTATCACACTCTTTTGAAAAAAATCATCTCCTGACCCTTGTGAATATTTCGATGCTAATCCTTTTCTTCATCACACATGAAATCCTCTTGAGTGTTATTAAATGCATGGATTGTTTGACGATTCAAATTCTTCTTCACTTGTTTTACACTAACTGGTTTCATGTGTTTATTATATTAGCATTCCTTTTTAATCCCTTCGATGATTACAATGCTAGTGTTGTGTGTAACTAGTTACAAGAAAATGGTTTGTTACACTCGTCGTGTGAGGAAAATGATCCTATTATGCAAAGCATTTACGATGTTTTTCAAATTGGTTTATATTTGGTAATTACAAAGTGGGATTTTGATGCTTTAATCGGCCTAGATGAATGCAATTTAGTTTGTGATGACTTTTGTTCAACTTACTATTTTCTCATCAACAAATCCAATGACAATCATTCTACATCCCTTTATTTTTATGGTTTTACATCTCACTATCTAGGTACTTGTCAAGCATTTGAGGCACTTCCGCACTCATAAACAGTTATTTCAAGTCCTCACTATCTTGACACACCTTTTGAATTTAATCATCTCTATTTTCACTTATGATATTCTCATCGTAATCCTGTGCCTCTAATTGAAAATTCATATTTTCAAAGATTTCATGTTTTCATGAGGATTTTCACGAATTGTAGGATCCAATCGTTGAATGGTTTGAACAATCTTACCTAGAAAGCTCTGTCGCAAATAACAAGTTTCAATCTTTCCTCACACTTGCTAACGAGTTTAGTATAGATCGAGACACATTTGTCAGAAGTTTCCAAGGTTTGTTGAATGATGGTTCTCATAAAAAAGGTAAGAATATAAATTGGCTACAAGTGGTGGTTATGGCCTATCTTTTTGCTGATAGGAAAGACCTTCGAATTTTTGTGCAAGTTTTTCCAGTTCTTATATTTTCTATTACACATTGTTTTATATTAATTTTAATCGATCACATCTTTTTTATTGTAGGTTGGGAAAAATTACAATGGCTACATTGAAAATTCCATTATACGTGACCTCGACCTTCTATATGGTTAGGTTAGAGGTAGGTCTAGTTGCATTTTAGTTTACATGCACTTCCATCCTGCATTATTTTCCTATAGTTTGTCTTGTGTTTTCTAGTTTTGTTTTCACATCATGGTTTTTATTTAGACATTTTTGTCTTGTCTTCTGGTTTTGTTTCCTTGTTGTGTTGTCTTTCCTTTTGTTTTGTGAGACCGTTCATGAATATGATATGTTGGCTCAAAGGGAATGTTGCAAAATAGAAAATGACTTTGTAACACTTCAACATTTGGCTACCTCTCTATCCTTATTCCTTGTTTAGTTTACATATTTTGGGTGATGATGTTTCAATGGAAAATATGATCCTTGCATTAAGAAAGCCTTATGTTGAACCATGACCTCCATGTATATTCCTAAAACCTCATGCTTGCACTTAGGTTTTTATGTTTCCATGTTTTTAGGCTGATCCAATCAAGTAGAGAAGGAAATGGGGAAAATATAAATGAGAAAACCAATATTAGAGGTATTATATATGCTTCTCTAAAGGGACAACCTCTCCTTCTCTCAATAAGTCAGAATACCTCTTCCACCCATAAATAAATAAGTGTTGATGCACAATCCTATATAAATAAATAAAGGTGACAGAAGAGAACGGCTTCCTACGCATAGAGGTGAAGCAAGCAACTTTGTCGGGGTACCATTCTATCTCATTAGCAACAGGGCAACACCAGAGATGAAAAATTATACTATAAAAATCTAAAGCTTGTGAGCGTCATTATCCTATCCTGATTTGAAACATTGTGTGATCACTGATCTTATGTTTGTGTTTAACCAGTAAAGGAATGAAGGGTACTATGCTTATGCACCAAGTAAATGGGGAATCCATGGTAATCTCAATGATGAATCAATACTTCTTGAAGAACTAGACCTTGCACAAAAGAATTGACCAAGGAAGAGAAGTTGGAGTTCTACCCATGTGTTGCCAAGTGTTTTCGTTGCAACAAACACCCTCCAAAATTTTGCATACACTTGAATTTTGGATCCTACGATGGATCCTATGATAAGGCGTTCCATAGTTACTTCTTGGTACGCTGATGCTTTGAGCTCCCTTCTTGGATCGGAAGTGTTGAAGTCACTTGCTCACACATGCTCAGTTCACAATGAGTTCATTAGTGCATTATTTTATGCAATATTGGAAAAGAAAAGCATGTTCCATTAGGATTATGCATGTGCAATGTCTAATCCATGTTGACAGTCAGTGCACACTGAAAATGATAAATTATCACATTTTAGTTGCGTTCATACTTCCATCTCAGTGAATTTCGCAAAATATTATCTTCACACACCTTTCTTTTTGCGAGTAACATTTTCATTTTTTTGGTTATCGCTTTTTCTTGCCTTCACTCTAATTAATGTCTTTTTCATGTTATATTTTCTCTAGCATGTGTTACTTTCATTGTCGTCTACATATCGCATGATTCATTCACACTTTAGAAATTGGCATCTTTTCACATGTTAGCTGTCGCACAAATGTATTTATTATTGCTCTGGTGGTTTCAAGGGGTTATATTTGTGTGAGTGAGTTGGTCTAACCATGCAAATATCAGTCGCACTCATTCCCAAAGTTTCAATCACTGTCGCATAAGTGTTGTCACAATTGTTGTAAAGTGTACCTTTAGTGTCGCACTTGTCGTAAAGTCATCACAAAGTTGATGCATTAAGGGAAATATGTTGTTAGTGTATTCCAGATGATATATGTTGTTGTTTAGTTAAATTGTTTCAAGTGTGTGATCAAAATCAAGTCATATCAATGCTCACATCAGTCTCTTCGATCACACACAGCTAATTTTCAGAAATAACGCAACAATGTAGCCTCATCTAACCTTCCTCAACTATGCACTATGTAGTTCCAACCCTCAAGTTACATCCTTATCCCTTTAAAAATGCAATGCATAGTTCTTGCTTTCTAGGACTATTACACTGCATAGTTCTAGTGCTCAAGCCCGACCTTACCTCCTAGAATTACACAATTCATCTTCCCAACCTGGCCTTAGCTATGCAGTGTGCAATCTCTAGCCTCAGGTTCATCCCTTGAGGTTCTGAGCTACACAATTGTACAATATACCAGCCTCCTCTGCCTCCTAGAACTAAGCAGCATTCCCAAGAAGTCCAAGATCCCATAACTAAGTTCATTGAGTCCAGAAACTACACAGTTTCTCTCCCTAGTCTTGTCTCAATCGTGCACTGCATAGTCTCAAGGAAAAGGCTTTAACACTGACTCCCTAAGTTGCATAATTGTATAATCACCTAGATCCATATATCCTCTAAAACTACGTAGTAGGTTGATATAGTGCCATTCCTCTCATCTTGTCACACTGAGCTCCCAGATTATGCATATTTCTTCCTTTTTCCTACGTGAACAACGCATTGTGTAGTCTCAAGGATCAAGCTTCACCCATGACTACCTTATCTACAAAATTGCACTATTACTTAGCCTCTTTCTGAGCCTGTCACCTAGTTATGGCTTAGTCAATGAATCAATATGTGCCATCTCAGGCAAGGAGTTTAGCGGAATGATTTCATCTTGTCATAAGTGGATTGCAAAAGTAGGTACTGTATCATTCTATGGCAAGATGATGAAGAAGTAGATGGAGAAGGAGGACATGCTATAAGACACATATGGAGTTGATGAGACAATATGATCATCGGGTGAGAAGGCGAAGGAACACCGAACTCTAACAGAAGGTGAAGACTAAGATTGCATGGACGACTCCTCATCTTCAAGTCATAAGGAGGAGGAAGAAGAAGAACATGTACCATATTTTCAAGAAGACATAAAGAAAGAAGCAACAAGAAGGAAAACTTGGCACTTTCACATCATCACGTAGTCCATGTCATCAGTGTCATGTCTTGTCCTATCACAAGTCATCATATGCCACATCGTTATTGTGGATTATGTAATTACCTATTCAAAATCTATTGTAAAGTGGAAGTGTAAAGGACACATTCAGAATATAAAGAGTCATGTAAAGTCGAAAAGTCATAGGAGGTCAAACAGTCATGAGGGTAGTCAAAGTGTCACAAGGAAGGTGAATATCACCTCTTGGTTATATTTACACCCTCATTGTATGAGCAAAGGAATTTTCACCTTGTCTCCTCCTGCAAGGCATTAGATATACAAACTAGTTCCTTTAAGGAGAAAGGAGTGGGTAGAATGCTCCACTATTGGATCTAGGGATGTTCATCGTATATATGTGTCTTGAAAATTTTACTTAATAACATAATATTTCGTGGTCAACATGTTCTTCACGCATGCATTATGAATATTTGTATGACTATTCTATGGATGTTTTTATTTCATGTTTGCTTTCATTTGTGCTAAAGTAGTTGAATTATTTCATCTATCTTAGTACTTATGTTATTGAGAACATGTTGTAATGGTTTTGTTGATGTCCCATCCTTGTAGACTATTTCGCAGGATACTAGACAAATCTTTCTCATTCATTACTTGTAATGATTATCAAACCTTTTGTGGACTATTCAGCTAGATGTCAGACAAATCCTTATTGTTTGCGTGTGTCTCTAACTGGGTGGCACTATTACCTATCTCTTAGAGGCTCAGTTTACTCTTTTCCTCTGCAGTAGAAGAACTTTGACACACCTACAACCGAACACTAACTCGGCACACCTTCTTGTTTTTGAAGGCACCACATGTTCCTCTCTTGCTGATAGTTAGAGCCAAGGAAAATCTATATGAATACATGGCAACCAGGGTGATATTCCATATGCATCTCCTATCCCAAATAGTGTGAGGTTTAATTGGGTCCAGATATCGGGGAGGCCCATTGGTTGACAAATTTCTAGTACCGTCAATAGGAGGGAAAAGAGGAAAACTACTTTTTATTATTATTATATTTTTGGCTTATCTCCTTATAGGTTTACTCAAATTTCAAGTGTAGATACCCATTAGATGCAAAATTAAATTCCAAATCCAACGAGTACCCATTATGCATACTTTTCAAAAGACCCACATTTATAAAAAAAATGAAGGTACTTTTATAAAGCATGTTCAATATATCTTCAATTTTCATCAATGTGGTTTGTCTTAAAAGTATGTATAATAGGTACTAGTTGGATGTGGAATTTAATTCTGCATCCAACGAGTGTCAACACTTGATCTTTGAGTAAACCTATAAGAAGATAAGCTAATAATAATAATAATAACAATTAGTTTTCATATTTTGCTTCCAAACTATTTATATCTATCTCATATTAAATTTAAACTTTTGATTGGTTTACATATTATTACATGGAAATTACATGAAAATTTTGTGGGCACTTTTAGGCTAAAAATTCCTTTAATGTCACATTATAAGGACAAGTGGCAAGAGTATCTAGTGGGGAAGAGTTAGAAGAGTGCCTTTGAGGAGTTAAAGAAAAATATTAGTCAAGTGGCATTTCTAACATTACCAAACTTGCAACATCCCTTCGAAGTGGAGACAAATGTGATTGGGTATACTATGGGAGTGATCGTGATACAAGGAGGAAGTATTTTATGCTACCATTATGAAGTATTTCATGGGTCAGTTATCAACTACCATACTTACAACAAGGAGATCTATGTCTTTGTGAAATTTGTGAAGAAGTGAAAATACTTTTTGATGGGAAGGAAGAAAATAATCCACACAAATAACTATCCATTTTAGTAACTATAGGCCCAAAGTAAGCTATAGCAGACCATGTATTACAAATAGATGGGGTTTCTACAATAATTTAATTTAGTAATCAAGTATAAGAAGGGTATCATGAACAAACTGGCCAACATGCTTTCAAGGCCACCCACATCAAGTATCATAGCTTTTGGAACTTTGATGAACATGAAGCCTTTTAGCTATGATGCATATAGAGAAGCATATGCAAAGGATGAGGACTTGAAGGAGGTGTTTGGGTAGTTGCAAAGCTAGAGTAATATGTGCAATGGTGACAACATATTTGACTACCATCTCCCTAATGGGTTACTATACAAGTTAGATAAGTTATGTGTTCCTAAAGATGAGCAAATTCAACTAATCAAAGAGGCTCACACCTCCAAGGTTGTATGGAATTTTGGTGTAGGGAAGCCAATGGCCAACCCACATATGTCATTAGGGGATTTTTGAGGTCTAAAATGGGCCTCCTAAGGAAATTATAAAACAATAGCAAAATAATAAAATAAGATTAGATTACATCATCAAATTTTAGAGGGAAAAAAAGAGAAAATCTATTTTTTCAACTCATATTTTAAACTTATCTCCCTATGGGTTTACTCAAATTTCAAGTAGAAACACTCATTGAATGCAAAATTTGATTCCTCATTCAAGGAGTACCCATGTTGCATTCTTTTTATGGACTCTACTACATGAAAAATGAGAAATACATGAAAAATTTGATTGCAATCACGTTTTTTCATGTATTTCTCATTTTTCATGTAGTAGGGTCCATCGAGAGTATGTAACATGGGTACTCTTTGGATGAGGAATTAAATTTTTCATCCAACGAGTACTCCCACTCTAAATTTGAGTAAAACCTTAGAGAGATAATGTCAGGCCACTATACTACTAGTGTAACCCCTTATTGTTATTAGTACAACCCCTTCTTATATTGTTGTACCCATGTAGTCCCCATATTGTTATTATTGTGCCCTTACATTGTTATTGTTATGTCGGCTCTAATTATATTATGACCCCTTAGACTCTTATATATAAAAAGGAGGTCTTGTCATTTGTATCATCTAAGAATTGTTCATTTGTGTAATGTAAAGGAGGTTGCCCCCTTGAAGAGGCTTAATTCTAAGGCGTTTATCTCTTTCTTCTATATTTTTGTGAGCTGGTTTCATAATATTTGGTATCAGAGTTTTGGATTCTAGGGTTTTTGCTACTCCAAACAGGTCATCGTGTAATGTTCACTATAACTTGTTTTCGGTGACGTTTTGGAATCTTAAACAAAAACCCATTTGAGCCTAAATTGCACTAAAGCTCATGCCCAAATTTTAG
Organism: Pinus taeda; assembly: GCA_000404065.3. Taxonomy (NCBI): domain Eukaryota; kingdom Viridiplantae; phylum Streptophyta; class Pinopsida; order Pinales; family Pinaceae; genus Pinus; species Pinus taeda. Next base: position 121,864 of record APFE031528893.1, on the reverse strand, counting down.
AGCTTTTCTCACTATATTTTTGGAGCTATGGTTTGAGGAAGTTAGTGTTTTTGCAAGCTCCATAATTTCAACTAAAACAGGTCATCGTGGGATTTTCGCTATAACTATTTTGCTACAAATTTTTAGAAAATAAGAAAAAAACCCATTTGAGAAGAAATTTATCTAAACCTCGGCTCGAAATTTCAGATCTTGTCTCACTATATTTACAGATATATAATCTGACGAAGTTAGTGTTTTTGCAGACCCTCGAATTACATTCTAAACAGGTCACCTTGAGAACATCGTCATAACTTTCGCTCTGAACATCAGATTGAATTTTCGTAAAAAGTTACAGAAAGAGGAAAAAAAATAGTTTCTTGTTTATATTATTTAGAGCCAAAGGTCAAAACATTGACACGTGATACTTCATAAAATTTTTCTCTTTTGAAAAGGTATACAATCAGGACAACTTGGTAGATTGTGCATAACTCTTTCTTGGAGAATCCAATTTTGATCAAACTGGTGGCATTGGAAAGAGGACAAAGAGGGCTACTACATATCACAATTTTATAACTAGAGGAGCCAAAATTATAGATTTATAGCCGTTTCAAGATCAAGCTCCTAAAATCAAGAAAAGGCGATATGAGGAAGTTTGATGGTAAGGATCCAGTAAATTGGATACTACAGATGAAGCAATATTTTGACCTACATGAGGTGAAACTGTTACAAAAGGTATGTATTGCATCTTCATATTTAGAATCAGATCAATGTTTATGGTATAAAAGGCTTTGTTCTCGTAAACCACTTGTTACGTGGTCAATTTTCACGGAGGAAATAATAGCACATTATGAGGATACGAAGAGAAACACCTTGTTTATCCAATTGATAAATCTCAAACAAAAGTGTTCAATAGCAGAGCACATTGAGGACTTTCAAAAATTGGATATAAGGGTAAATGATATTCCAGAGAAGCAAAATATTGATGTCTTCATAGGTACTTCAAAGGATAACATTCAACATGAGGTTTGTCTTTCGGAACTTGATTCATTGGAGAAGGCATTCAGGTGCGTAAGAAAAATCGAAAGAGAAATTATGGAAACAAGGAATCCCACCACTAACGAATATAATTATGGAAGTTTTTATTCTCCTATCCTTCCACAACCGACAAGGTTTACACTACAATAATTGGGAAAAAAAAGAGAAAAAGGGCTTTGTTACAATTGTGATAGCAAATGCACTAAAGGTCATAAGTGTGCTGATAAGAAATTATTTTACATAGAGCATGAAGAGGAGGAAGAAAAGGATCAAGAAACATAAAAAGAGGAGGATATATGCTAGGACCCAACCCCAAATAAATAAGAAATGAATCCGACCATATCTTGTAAAGCATTGGAAAGAATTACCACTACTCAAACTCTTAAGATAGAAGGACATATCAAGAAGAAAAAGGTTTAAGAAGTGAAAGATCACATCGAGAAAGAAGAAATTAATCCAACCATATCTTGTAGTGTATTGGCCAAAATTACCACTCCTCAAACTATCAAGATAGAAGGACATATCAAGAAGAAAAATGTTCAAGAAGTGAAAGATCACATCGAGCATCAAGAAATGAATCTAACCATATCTTGTAAAGCATTTGAAGAAATTACCACTCCTCAAACACTCAAGATAGAAGGACAAATTAAGAAGAAAAAAGTTCAAGCAGTAAAATATCACATCGAGCATCAACAACAAGTTCTCCAACTTTTAAAGGATAATGCCACTTTGGCATTGAATCGAATGAAACAATAGGTAGATCAACATTGTAGCGGAAAAAGTTTTGATGTAGATGATTGGGTATTTTTACAGCTACAACTCAAGCAAGCTATTTATGAGAAGGAAATGTTGGCAATACTACATGCACTTAAGAAATGGCAACCTTACCTAATGGGAAGGCACTTCAAGGTAAAAATGGATCATGATAGTCTTAAATACTTTTTAGAAAAAATATTGTCTTTAGAAGAACAAAAAAAATGGGTCACAAATATGTTGGGTTATGACTTTGACATCATCTACAGAAAAGGGAAGAAATTTTTTGTTGCAGATGCACTCTCAAGAAAGGATGAGGATGTGGAAGCATTTTTTTGTGCTATTTCTATTATCGAACCAAATTGGATAAATGAAGCAAGGGATGAATGGAATAAGGACAAAGAAGTGTGGCCACTAATTCAAAAGTTGCAGAATATCCCAATTCAAACAATATTGCCAGAACTTGAAGAGGAAGGAAAAATGATATTGGAGCTAGGAGTAGTCACAAAAACAAGAACCCAAAAGCTACAAAACCAATCAATTTCAGAGTATCTCATCAAGTGGAAGAACTTACCCATTGAAGATTACACATTGGAGGACAACATTTTATACAGAAGCATCAAGAACTACTCAAGCATTGAGGACAACACTTTTTCAAGGAGAGGGGAATGTTAGGACCCTATAATACTAGTGTAACCCCTTATCGTTATTAGTACAACCCCCTTATTATATTTTTGTACCCATGTAGTCCCCATATTGTTATTATTGTGCCCCATAGAAGCCCACTATTGTTATTATTGTGCCCTTACATTATTATTGTTATGTTAGCTATGATTATATTATGACCCCTTAGACTCCTATATATAGAAAGGAGGTCTTGTCGTTTGTATCATCCAAGAATTGTTCATTTGTGTAATGTAAAGGAGGTTTCCCCCTCGAAGAAGCTTAATTCTAAGGTGTTTATCTCTTTCTTCTAACTTTTTGTGAGATGGTTTCATAACAGATAAGTTGAAAATATGAGTTGAAAAAATAGTTTTAGGTTTTATTATTTTTTAATCTTTTTACTTTTTTACTGCAAAAATTGTGAATCATCCACCATGGTTGACATCATCATATTGAATCCTATTGGTTTTTATAAATTCTATTTTGGTTGTACATATTTCTTAGGAGGCCCATTTTAGACCTCAAAATTCCCCTAATGATGTGTATTGGCACGAGATGTAAGAAGAAACCTAGGTTCATAAGAGGATGCATACTTTATTATAACAACAATCCTAGTAAGAGGAAACAAGGTCTATATCATCCCTTACCTGTAGCCACTCCTCCTTTGGAAAACATTTCGATGGATATTATGTGAGGTTTATCAACAATTAGGAAGGGACATGACTACCTATTTGTGGTAGTTCACAATTTCAACAAGATGTATGTTCTAATGCTCTGTCAAAATATCATAAGTGGGCTAGTAGTAGTGAAATTGTTCTTTGGACAAGACTTGATGCACTTTATCATACCAAGGAGCATAGTTTTAGATGTTGACATGATATTTATTAGTGCATTTTGGAGTACATTGTGGGAGAAAATGGACACGAAATTGAAGATTTATACAACATTCCATCCACAAACAAATGGGAAAATAGAAATAGTCAATAGGAATTTGGTGCAACTTTTGATGAGATATAATCAAAAGCATCTGAAGACTTGGGAAAAAAGCATGGTGTATATACAATGCTATTATAATAGAGAAATTCACACTTCTACTAAAATGTCCACACTTAAAACTTGTTTTTGGATAATTTTCATCTTTAGCTTTTAATATTGCATATGGGTAGAAAGGAGTAAGGGAGGATCTTATGGGGGTTCCTTATGGGGTCGGAAAATTTTTTGAGAAGAATAGGAAACTCCATCTCTAGGTACAATATGCATTGCACAAGTCACATGAAAAGTACAAGGTTAGCCATGATCAACATAGGATAAAGAAGTCATTCAAGGTGGGAGAGAGAGCACGGTTATAGTTTAATAAGGAGAGACTATAAGGTCTAAGTAAGAAAATCAAGGCTTTGCTATGTTGTCCTATTGTAGCAGCTACAACCACCCTCCAAAATTTTTCTTTTGCCTTGTTTATACCTGGTAAGCTGACCGTTAGTAAAAATTGTGCCATCCTGAAGGGAAACTTGTCTTCTGCTCAGAAATTGTGCAGAGCAACCTAGTAGCTAACTTGCACTCAGAAATTGTGCAGAGCAGGCCAGCCAAAACTACTCTCTAGAAATGCACAGTTCCAGCAAGCTAGCACCTCTCTCCAGAATTATGCAGAGCAGGCCAGACCAGTTGTACTACCTTCTAGAAATGGCCATAACTAGCCCAGCTACACTGCTCTCTAGAAATACGTATGGAAACCTAGGCCATCTATACTATTCTCCAAAATACACAAAAATAGACCAGATGCACTGCTCTCTAGAAATGTGAAAAGCATCCCAAGCCAGCTACAATTTTCTCGGGAATTTTGCAGAACTAGCTAGCTACACTTCTCTCCATAAATTCGTATAGTAGCCCGCCATCACTTCTCTAGAAAATTGCGTGGAGCTAGTGAGCCATCCAGGGCCACTTAGCCAAGAAACGACGCAAACGTTTTCCCTCATTGGTTGTCCATCACATGTGCCAGTAGGTTTCCTGATTCCCTCTAGAATTACGCAATCCTTATTTGCATGTTGGGTAGCTTATCCCGAAAAAGAAAAAAGTGAAAAGTGAAAAAACATCCCTAGATTTTATGTATCCATTCTTAGCAACCTAAGTTACATACAAAACCATTTTAGAAACTCCCCACCAAGTGTTTCTTTTTCCTTCATTTGTGGCATGTGCGTCATAAACCCTAATTTTGTAAAATATACTTAAACTATGCCATAGAGCTCATTCTTCACATTTGGTCTTGGAGCTCTAGCATTCTTGAGGCATTTAGGAACCTTTGGCACGGTCGGCACAACTTTTCTAGCCAAGTTTTTCTTTTCATGCCTTTTACCTCTTTTTTTATCTCTTTTTAGTTTTTGGGTTGTATGAGTGTTGTTTCCTTTGTTTTATTGAATGGCCACTATCGTTTGAATGTGTTTTAGCTTGTATAAGTGTTGTTTTGATTTTTTCATTGCATTTCATTAGTGTCACATGCATTACATTATTTCTCCACTCACATTGCTCATTGCGATGACTCGCTTCATGAAATTATTGGTTTTCTGTTTGACTGATTTATGCACTTTCCTTAATTACATGCACATATATTCACTCAAATCTACACCATCCTTGCACACACAGTCAGGCCTTCGCATTTTCAAGTTTCCATTAGGTGGATCTAGGCTGACTTGGCCTATATCTTTTCTCTAATAGCATGCACTACACATTCCTCAGAGTCAAGGATTTTCCTTGCCTCTAGGAATTGCACAGAGGCTACCCACACTGGCTCCTAGATGTGCTCTATGCAATCCTGGGAGGAAGTGCCCAGTCTTGCCCACTATAGTTGTGAAATGCGTAGCTCCAACCAGCAAACCAGCTTGACTAGACTACACACTATGTAGTTCCAGTCAGTAGTCAGCCTCACTGACAGCTGTGACTATGCAATTCAGAGTTCCAGTTGATAGTCTTCTAGCCTCTTGAAGTCAATGTTATGCAATCTTGCCCAAACATCACCAGTTTGTTGCTTGAATGTTTCTCGAGTTGGTTGATGTTTTAGATGATATTGTCTCACCATGAGTGTCTTATTTATCTCCAAGTACCATAGGTTTTTGAGCAGCTTCTCAGGAATATAGGTATCATGGCCTATAAAGAGAGCTATATCAAAAGACACAGTTGAAAGCAGTACCGGGGATGTTGTTGAACAAGGTTCTATGAGCTTTCCCGTGTACAGAGACACACACCTTTTCATTGAGAAGGAAAAAAAGGTCACATGGAAAGACATCAATACTATTTTTTCAGATAACTTTGAGGAGAATCTGGAGGACTGACAGGTCTATTGGAACATCTATAAGTCAAGATACAAGGTTGCATGCAGTTTTCCTGTGTTCCCATGTGTAGATGTGATCCACTAGATTATCTCACACACTCATCCTAATACAATGATACTGAGCAATATTAGTGGAGCAAAGCTTTCCTCCTTTAGGATGTAATAATATCAGCATATGTAACATTTTCCATTGCCAGTAAGCAAGATGGATGTAGCGTTCTACACTCCCAACATCATCACGAACACAAGATACATCTTGAAGCATTGGGTAAGGGAGACATCAAAGTTCAGGATGGAACCCAACCAAATATATAGGATGAATAAAATCATTAAGTCATATCAATTATTGGTCATCTTTGCATGCTGACTGTATGGCCAAGGGAGTACAAAGACCTTCCCACAAAGTTTGGTTTCTATGTTGGATCAGCTAGCAAGTAAAGAAAAACCATTCAACCGGTCTGAGATGTTGGTTCTCTAGTTAAAAGTGCATGTATCCAATGCCCGAATTCCACCCAAGGATCAACAAGCAAGATTATTCATGTCTTCCTACCTACTCAATGCAATCTGTTCCCATCAACAGTTTCCTAGCATGGGTTGGGCATGGAAACCTTCAAAGAGTGCTATGAACATATATTGCAATTTGCTATAAGACTACAACTACTGAGAAGTCATGGCTATAATATTTGACCATTTCATCGGCCCTCTATACAGGATGATGTTTGAACAAGATATTCTGCATGTCCCAAGTAGGAATGGAGGCATTTGTTGAACATTGCAGATTGGTACGTGTCACCCGAGGGCACCTTTATTAGGATGTAACATGAAGAAAGCTCTGCATGCCTTGCCAAGGTTTGTTAAGAACAACTTGGTCATGCAAGAGGTTTCATACCAAATCTCGATAGGGTTATTGACAGGATTGCATAGGAAGAAGAAGGCACCATGGCCTACACTTCCTATGTGAATTGGGTTGTAAGTGATCCGAAGTATGAAAGAAGTAGATGCAAGGTAATAGACTTCAAGAAGTTTAAGTTCAACACCAAGAGTTTCAATCTGTATGATCCACATGGTTTATGCAGGGACCACTGTGTGAGAGTCTACTACTCTTGTATCCATAGGGTGTGTCATTGGCAAGAGGAAGACCCATGGAGATATTGTTATAAATCCTCTAGGCTCAATGAATCAGTCAACATAATAGTAGAGTGGCTAGAAGCACTCAAGGCAACAACACCTCAGGGAGCAGCAACAATAATAGTAGAAAGAAACAAACTTGTGTAAGACAAAGGTAAGATGAATATTGCCAAAAGCACAAAATGGAGCAAAGCTACAATTTTAAGGAAGACCCATTTGTGGAAAAGGTAGCTTAGAGATAGATGCAAAGAGGCAACAATGTGATAGGAGGATAGCAGAAAGTAAGAGGGAGAAGAAAATAATGGAAGATGGAAAGAGGATTTTGTAGGAATTCCAGTAGAAGCTCAAAGAATAACAAGAGTCACGTAGAAGAGAGAAGGAAGTGCATCATGAGCATGAACTGGAATAGGAACAGGAGGAAGTGCAAGGCACATAGACATCGTAAACTACTCTGATACAAGTTGAAGACTCTGAACTAGAAGAAAATGAGGAACATGGTGAGCACTCACAGGAACAGGATTAGGACATCGAACTCATGCCAAAAGCAACCAAGGTCACTCTACAAGTTTCACCAACTTCAGTCATAGAGAAAGTCCTGAGTGAACAAGGGGATACCATTCTCCTTGAGGACCATCCAGGAACAGAGGTGTACAAGATAGCCTATGATGAATCACAACATAGATTTGTACAAACACGTAGAGAACGTACCCTGGATGAGAAGGCATCACCTATCCTCATATGTAAGAAGACATCCAACTTCCTTGGCTAATGCGACTAGGGCTTATGATGAAGCCATGAGTGGAAGTGTTAAGTTCTTGATAGCCGAAAACGAGTGCATGTCTAAGGAGTTGCAAGAAACCAGGCAGAGAGAGAAACAATCAATAGGATCTACCTGTTAGCGCTTGAAATTTCACCTCAGGCTGAAAAAGGAAAACCTCAAGGCAACTTCAAACCATTTAGCCTCGTAGCTAGCCCTACGGGGCAGGAGAAGGCTCTCTCCAGTCAATATCAGTAAAATCTTCAATGGATGAGATGAACAATAGGGTAACACTGATTTTAGGCTAGTAAACTGATCAAAAGGGTTGATTTGGGGTTTTTAGGGTTTTTGGTGGCAAATTGAGGAGATGGCAATTTTGGGTGCGGGGATTGGACACAGTTTCTGCAGGGGATTCTTTGGGGCGAGGTAGGAGACAGTATTGATGCCTTTAACTGAAGTGGATGATCAGGAATGAAAGAAAGGAGCTAAAGAGAGCAAACAATAACTTTGAATTCTCTTTAGACAGTAGAAAACATTGAAATTAAACAAACTTAAAAGCAGAGCATGGCAAGCATGAATTCTTACTTTAACACTTCATTTGTTTAATGTGCAGAAGTAAAGAAAGGAAATGAATCACATAACAAAGCTTACAAGAACATTAAGAAACACACCATCAACACATGAGTCCACAAGAATCCCAAAGAGGACTGCAAAACCCTGGTCTTCCTTAGCCAAAAATTGCAGAGATACAGTGAAATAATACAATGATAGCTTCTCCCTCAAGAGTCCAACCTTCCAACCTCTGAAAATGACTATGAAAATACATAATATAGATGATCTAACCTATTTCCCTGCCTCTAGGATTCGAGCTCACTATCCTAGGAGCAGTTTGAACAACTTCTAAACTTAGCACTAAAATCTAGGCAGTCAAAACAACTTGCCTCTATAAGTTAGGAAACCAATTCATTCATTTAATTTTCACCTATTTCATGAATGAATCTTCTAGAATAGGTAAATAAGTGTCATGTCAACATGAAAATACATTAATTACATCAAAGAGGGTAAAAAATCCCATCTCAAGTCAAAAATGGTCAAAGCTGGGTGAATTCCTGAGCTGTAGATGAATTCTTGTGAAAACTGCCCAATGGGTCGCGTACCTCTGCCTGACGGGTCGCGCTACTTTGGAGCTGATTTTGAGGTACTTATAGGTGTCCAAATGAGGCAAAAGTGGGCTTTTTGGAAAGGTCTGGATGTATACTTTCCAACCCAAGTAGAATTCCTGAATTTGGTGGTCATTTGCCCCTCCAAAATCGCAATCTCCTAAGACTGCTTTCTGTGTGTCAAAAATGTGGCAGAAAGTCATTTTTTGCTTGTTTTTTGACTTTCTGGAGGCCCAAAACTTGATGAAATTTCTTAGTAATGGCTGAGAAAGTGTAAATTTCCATGAAAAATCTGAAAATGCTGAGTTTTTGCAAAATGGAGATGTCGGGACGAAGGGTCTCACCCGGGGGTGAGACCCGTTAATGGAGAAAACCTGTAAATTGCCTGAAAAAACCAAAATTTACCCAAAATGCTCAAAATTTCTTGGGATTTGTGCTGTGGCTAGGCTATTTAGTGCCTTGATCCTTGAGTGAAGCCTCAGCCAAGATATGGAGGGGATCAGGCCTCTTTCTCCATTTTAGTGCCTTGGCCAACTGCCTTTGAAGCGCCTTCATATTCGCTTTGCACACGTGCATCCGCGCCCAATAATGGTTCTTCATGTTTCTCAGCAATTTCTTATCTTGGTTGGCCTTAGCCAACAACTTCTCTAAACAAGCATTGAGTTGGATAAGCATAGCCTCTCAAGAGATAAAATCCTCCCATGGGATAACCTGCTGTTTTGACTGTTTGAATGCTGATTTATATGATGTTTCAAGGGGACAAGGAACATGAGGAGAATGTTAGGGGAGGGGCACTTTTAAAGGGAACATGGGAATAAATATATAAAACAGGGATTTTAAGGGAAAAACATTGCAACAATTATTGCATATGCATCATGATATATAATTTGTTTACATTGGCATCATGAGGGGTAGGGTTAGGATTTGAGTGTTTATTTTTTAGGGAAGAGGGGTAGGGTTTAAGGCTCTTATCAAATTTGGAAGGGAAATTTAAATGAAATGATAAGGAATATGTAATGGGAGGTGGACAATAGGAAAGAAGTGGGATACCTCAAAACAAAATAATAAACCCTAGCAATTTTGACAACTTCAAACCCAAAAGCACAATGGAGACTTTTACTTGCAAAATGAAGACCTTTAAAAATACAATCATGATCTTCTTGAACTGTAGCAAGCAATAATTTTTCATGATTGAGGGCCTGCCTTGCAAAATTTGGCAAATCATGGTTCCTTAGCAGCTTGCTGGCGATTTTGTGTAGATGGTACATTGATGGGTTGCGTTCACTGCCCAACAGGTCTCACTTTCCTGACAGATTGTGCCCATACAAAATTTGCACTAGCTGAGGTGTCTTGACGGGTTGCACCCCAGTCTTGACGGGTATCTCCTTTTGTAGGAGGCTTTTAGAGGCCTTCTCTATGTCGGAATTGGGTGCATGATAGCTCGTTGGAAAGGTCTTTGAGTCTAATTTTCAACCCAACTGGAATTTTTCAATTTGGAGTTCAGTTTCCCTGTTAAAAATCAAATCTTCCAAGACTGGTCAAAAAGTGCCAAATGAGGCTGCCTCAAGGAAGAGTGTTGTTGCAGTCAACTTTTGAATGCCTTCCTCAACCCCAAATTGAGCTCATGATAGCTCATTGGAAATATATTTGTGTCTAGTTATCATTTTACCCATCAAGAAAATCATTTGGCCAACGAAGCTAGGATAAAACTTGATTTTCCCAAGGTCACTTCAGAGGTGCCTTTGATTCTCCCGAGGCAACGGTATTCTTTGACATTTCTCCCAAACCATGACACCTGTGAAAAACGTGAAGGAGGATTTTCGTCTTTGGCATGTTTTAGACAAAAACCTCTCTCATTTTTCGAAAATTCATCTTTTATTTCTCTGGAACATCATTTGAGTGCGACTTGTCCCGATGTGTGAAACAAGGAATTTTGTCGAGATGGAGTGAAATGAAGGGGATAGGCGGCTTATAAATTCTTGGGGAAATTTTTGGGAGTGGAGAGGGATGTTGGGGAGTAGGGGAAAGTGGAATCTTAGAGATTGAGTGAGGGGAAAGGGTCCAAAAGGGAAAAACACAGGCCCAACCTAGAAAATTGCCAAGTTGTAGCTAGAAACTAGGGTTTGTGGAAAAATGAGGAATTTGGGGAATCTCAGTGATGGGAAGCATTTGGTAAGGTACTTTAAGGATAGGGGAAGTTGTATGAACATCTGGATACAAGTTTTACTGATGATTTGACCGTCCAAGAGAAATTGGCTTCAAAACCCTAGGAGAGGGAAATGAACTTGCCAAGGCACAACTGAAGCATGAACAAGATGTAAAGTGACTCATTAGACACTGACATGATAATGAAAACCCTATGAATGATGACAGGCTCAGCTGAATAGTGACATAGATTGGCATTTGGGAAACTTTAGAAGGAGTTAAAGCAAACCCTAGAACTAATGCATAATGACCAAATTTTGCTTGAAAACTCACTGAAATGACAAAATTTGACCTTGACACTTCAAAATCACTTTGTAAGAGCATATTTGATCGCTGTAGGAAGGATGGAAAGACTGACACTAACATTGGCTCCAATGGGGATGGTAGCTCCTTGGAGGTGCCAAGAACCTCAGACCTCTGGGAGAGCAGACCAGTGCTTTCAACCATTGGGCGGTGGAGTCATTATTTACATATGTGACACAAACCGAGACATCTTTATTGAATTTAACAACTGACTGAAACTTAATTGAAACTTGACTCACACTGACTCGATGGCAAACTGAAATAACTTGACAAAACTCACTCAACAGACCAAACACAAATGACTCATGACTGATAAAACAAGACTTTACAAAGCTTTTTGAAGGGCAGTAGTCCATCAAGATTTGAAATCATGATGACAACCACCTGTGTTTCTTACAAGACAATATACATCAAACTGTATCGAAATGTCAATGCAACCAATCAAGCAGATGCCTTTTTGATTGATTTTCCTAATTAGATCTCCTGGTCAACAATACAAACCTATCACTGGGCATCCAAAAACATAGTTGACCATGATCTCCCTCCTCACTGAACACAGAAATAAATACTTTCACTGTTGGCTGCAACAAACTTGCTAGAGGATCTTGAAAAACATGAAGATTTGCCATTGCCACCTCCTGCTGAAAGAACAAGGTTTCCTTTGCTTCAAATTCTGATCTACCTTCATCATGTGCTTCAGTAAAAGT
>APFE031528893.1:83817-107710 GCA_000404065.3 Pinus taeda | reverse complement strand
ATCATCGGGAGTGAAGAAATGATTTTCCTCACCAACACCTTCACCTTCATCATCTGATTCTTGAGTGACATAATTTTTTTGAAATGGAGGTTGGATTGGCTGCTGCACGGCTGCCTCTTGCGCTCTTGTTTCCCGCTGTTTGATTCTATATTGGGGTTGCTGTTGTTGACCTCTGAAATTTGGGTTTCGAACTTGCAGTTCCAGTTTGCCAAGATTAAGATTTTGGAGTGCCTTTCTCATCTCCTCAACTAAACGAAGGACCTGAGAAGTGGATGCTGTCTCATCTTTGATTTTGACCTTCTTTTCCGCCTTCATTCTTGCCCTTTTGTCATTCAAATTAGCCTCCACACTGACTGCAATTTTCTGCATTTCCTCCAATGTAGGAGGATCTCGGTCCCGTAGTGAGTAGGCCATCTCCGGATCAAAACCATCCGGGAACTTAAGCAACGCGGACTTTCTTGATGGCTTCAAATCATCGGGGATAGCATTATAAACTGAATTAAATTTGATTATATAGTCCTGAACCGACTCACCCAGATTTCGCTTGAGGTTGTTATATTTGGCATTGATTTACAGCGGGTCTTTTCTTATTTCCCATCGGTCCAAGAATTGCCTTTCGAGTGCTTCCAAAGAGATGATACTAACAGCTGCTAGCCCTCTGAACCATTTCCGAACTTCCCCTGCAAATGTTTGCACGAACAACCGCATGGTAACATCTTCTTCATCTAACTCATATAGATCAAAAAATGTGGTCATCTTGTCGATATGCTGTTGCACTAAAACACTTTGAGGAGTGCCATCAAACATGGGTATTTTGCTTTGGTAGTCAGCTGGCATGTCATGAAGCTTTTGGGGAAGAACAAGGGGAGCAAACCGGGTAGCCATTGCTCTCAGAGGGGGAGTAGGATGGGTATGTGGAGGAGGAGGTGTGATAATAGGGATTATAATAACAGGAGGTGGAATTTGAGGAGTTGTGGGAGTCGAAGGAGTGTGAGGTGTATGGGATGGAGGTGAACCAACTGTGGATTCAGGATAGGTGATTATAGGTGAGGCTGAAACAAATGGAGGAAAAGATACTTCGTGAGCCATGATAGTAGACCCAATGTGATCAGAGATATTCTCAACAAAATGAGCGAGGGTAGTAGCGTGAATCCGTGTCTGGAGATGTCTTAAGATAAAATTTTCAACCAATTTGTTATGTCTCTCAAACTCAATAGCAGCAGCAAAATCAGCGTTGGGAACTAGAGAATCAAGTGCACTTTCAGATTTGGTTTTGAACAAGGACAACTCAAAACTTTTGTCAAAGTCTAGATCTTCGAAATACTTGATAATAGCTGGAGATGAATGAGATTTGAAAATAGATCTAGGATCAGTAGCCAGCTTGTTTTGCAAAAATACTAGGAAAGAAAAAGCATTCAGCCTATGAAAACTCTCAACCTATCATCCACGGCTCAGAGTTAACAATTATACGGGGATAAAGATGCCAATGAAGCGCTACTTTCACAAGCTCACGGAGATCGACTGAAGCAGCGTTTATCTACTAACGCTGATGTAAAACAAGAGCGTGTTCGAAGGCTACTTGGTGTATCTTCAGACTCTGTCTAAGACTTATGAAATAACACGTCAATGAGCAAACGATAAGTTTTTTCTCCCTAGTATGGTCGCCAGTATGTTAGAGCTTGAAATTTCACCTCAGGCTGAAAAAGGCAAACCTCAAGGCAACATCAAACCATTTAGCCTCGTAGCTAGCCCTACGGGGCAGGAGAAGGCTCTCTCCGGTCAATCTCAGTAAAATCTTCAATGAATGAGATGACCATAGGGTAACACTGATTTTAGGCTAGTAAACTGATCAAAAGGGTTGATTTGGGGTTTTTATGGTTTTTGGTGGCAAATTGAGGGGATGGCAATTTTGGGTGCGGGGATTGGACATAGTTTCTGCAGGGGGTTCTTTGGGGCGAGGTAGGAGACAGTATTGATGCCTTTGATTGAGGTGGATGATTAGGAATGACAGGTTAGGAGTTAAGGAGAGCAAACAATAACTTTGAATTCTCCTTAAACAGTAGAAAACATTGAAATTAATCAAACTTAAAAGCAGAGCATGACAGTCATGAATTCTTACTTTAACACTTCGTTTGCTTAATGTGCAGAAGGAAAGTAAAGGAAATTATTCACATAACACAATTAAAGGTACATAGAGAAACACACCATCAATACATGTAACCACAAGAATCCCAAAAAGGACTGCAAAACCCTGGTCTTCCTTAGCTAAAAATTGCAGAGATACAGTGAAATAATACAATGATAGCTTCTCCCTCAAGAGTCCAACCTTCCAACCTCTGAAAATGACTAGGAAAATACATAATATAGGCAAGCTAACACCTTTCCTTGCCTCTAGGGGTCGAGCTCATCCTTATATGAGTTGTTTCAACCACTTCTAAACTTAGCACTAAAATCTAGGCAGTCAAAACAACTTGCCTCTATAAGTTAGGAAACCGATTCATTCATTTAATTTTCACCTATTTCATGAATGAATATTCTAGAATAGGTAAATAAGTGTCATTTCAACATGAAAATACATTAATTACATCAAAGAGGGTGAAAAATCCCATCTCAAGTCAAAACTGGTCAAAGCTGGGCGAATTCCTGAGCTGTAGATGAATTCCTGTGAAAACTGCCCAACGGGCCGCGTACCTCTGCCTGACGGGTTGCGCTACTTTGGAGCTGAATTTGAGGTACTTCCAAGTGTCCAAATGAGGAAAACGTGGGCTTGTTGGAAAGGTCTGGATGTCTACTTTCCAACCCAAATGGAATTTCTGAATGTGATGATCATTTGCCCCTCGAAAATTGCAATCTCCCAAGACTGCTTTCTGTGTGTCAAAAATGTGGCAGAAAGTCATTTTTTGCTTGTTTTTTGACTTTCTGGAGGCCCAAAACTTGATGAAATTTCTTAGTAATGGCTGAGCAAGTGTAACTTTCCATGAAAAATCTGGAAATGCTGAGTTTTTGCAAAATGGAGTTGCCGGGACGAAGGGTCTCACCGGGGGTGAGACCCGTTAATGGAGAAAACCTATAAATTGCCTGAAAAACCAAAATTTACCCAAAATGCTCAAAATTTCTTGGGATTTGTGCTGTGGCTAGGCTATTTAGTGCCTTGATCCTTGAGTGAAGCCTCAACCAAGATATGGAGGGGATCAGGCCTCTTTCTCCGTTTTAGTGCCTTGGCCAACCGCCTTTGAAGCGCCTTCATCTTCGCTTTGCACACGTGCATCCGCGCCCAATAATGGTTCTTCATGTTTCTCAGCAATTTCTTATCTTCGTTGGCCTTAGCCAACAACCTCTCTAAATGAGCATTGAGCCGGATAAGCATAGCCTCTCAAGAGATAAAATCCTCCCATGGGATACCCTGTTGTTTTGACTATTTGAATGTTGATTTATATGTTGTTTCAAGGGGACAAGGAACATGAGGAGAATGTTAGGGGAGGGGCACTTTTAAAGGGAACATGGGAATAAATATATAAAATAGGGATTTTAAGGGAAAAACATTGCAACAATTATTGCATATGCATCATGATATATATTTGTTTACATTGGCATCATGAGAGGTAGGGTTAGGATTTGAGTGTTTATTTTTTTAGGGAAGAGGGGTAGGGTTTAAGGCTCTTATCAAATTTGGAAGGGAAATTTAAATGAAATGATAAGGAATATGTAATGGGAGGTGGACAACAGGAAAGAAATGGGATACCTCAAAACAACATAATAAACCCTAGCAATTTTGATAAATTCAAACCCAAAAGCACAATGGATACTTTTACTTGCAAAATGAAGACCTTTAAAAATACAATCATGATCTTCTTGAACTGTAGCAAGCAATAATTTTTCATGATTGAGGGCCCGCCTTGCAAAATTTGGCAAATGGTGGTTCCTTAGCAGCTTGCTGGCGATTTTGTGTAGATGGTACGTTGATGGGTCGTGTTCACTTCCCAACAGGTCTCACTTGCCTGACGGGTCATGCCCATACAAAATTTGCACTGGCTGAGGTGCCCTGACGGGTCGTGCTCGCTTGACGGGTCGCACCCGAGTCTTGACGGGTCACTCCTTTTGCAGGAGGCTTTTGGAGGCCTTCCCGGTGTCAGAATCAGATGCAGGATATCTTGTTGGAATTTTCTTTGAGTCTAATTTCTAACCCAACTAGAATTTTTCAATTTGGAGTTCATTTGCCCTGCAAAAAATCAAATATTCCAAGACTGGACAAAAAGTGCCAAATGAGGCTGCCTCAAGGAAGAGTGCTGTTGTAGTCAACTTTTGAATGCCTTCTTAAACCCCAAATTGAGCTCATGATAGCTCATTGGAAAGCTCTTTGTGTCTAGTTATCATTTTACCCATCAAGAAAATCATTTGGCCAACCAAGCTAGGATAAAACTTGATTTTCCCAAGGTCACTTCATAGGTGCCTTTGATTCTCCCGAGGCAACGGTATTCTTTGACATTTCTCTCAAACCATGACACCTGTGCAAAAAGTGAAGGAGGCGTTTCTTCTTTGCAATGTTTTGGACAAATACCTCTCTCAGTGTTATCAAATTCATCTTTTATTTCTCTGGAACATCATTTGAGTGCGACTTGTCCCGATGTGTGAAACAAGGAATTTTGTCGAAATGGAGTGAAATGAAGGGGATAGGGGGCTTCTAAATTCTTGGGGAAATTTTTGGGAGTAGGGAGGGATGTTAGGAAGTAGGGGAAAGTGGAATCTCAGAGATTGAGCGAGGGGAAAGGGTCCAAAAGGGAAAAACACAGGCCCAACCTAGAAAATTGCCAGGTTGTAGCTAGAAACTAGGGTTTGTGCGAAAATGAGGAATTTGGGGAATCTCAGTGATGGAAAGCATTTGGTAAGGTACTTTAAGGATAGGGGAAGGTGTATGAACATCTGGATACAAGTTTTTGCTGACGATTTGACCGTCCAAGAGAAATTGGCTTCAAAACCCTAGGAGAGGGAAATGAACTTGCCAAGGCACAACTGAAGCATGAACAAGATGTAAAATGACTCATTAGACACTGACATGATAATGAAAACCCTATGAATGATCACAGGCTCAGCTGAATAGTGACATATATTGGCATTTGGGAAACTTTAGAAGGAGTTAAAGCAAACCCTAGACCTAATGCATAGTGACCAAAGTTTGCTTGAAAACTCACTGAAATGACAAAATTTGACCTTGACAATTCAAAATCACTTTGTAAGAGCATATTTGATCACTATAGGAAGGCTGGAAAGACTGACACTAACAATACCAAAGCAGAGATGAAGAAAGCCATACTCGCTGAAGTATAGGCTCTTTAAACAGTCATGCAAAGACTGTATGAGAGGTTCATCGCCATGCAGAAGGTAGTTTTCCATCTACATGGACATCATCTGCGCTACACCAAGATAATGCAAACGATCACAGATATACATGCCACAGCTGATCATGTACATACCTGGAAAATGAGGTACAAAGGAATCCCGCTTCACATAAACAAGATGATGAAGCCACAGGTAGAGTTGAACAAAGCATACATCTGGAGTCTGATCTAGAAATATGAGGAACTCCCGCCACTCATCACCAGTGTGGAGGCTTCATATACACAGTTATACAAGATTTTGGATGTCGTGGTGAGAAATTATATCACCCCATTGATGGGTACGCTCACCGAGGCCAAAGAGAAGAACTAGGCTAGACTGGAGCTCGATCCATACATTGATCCATTAATGGTCACGGCCACCAGCGCAAATCTGCAAGTCAATGCAGATAACATCTGTATGTGCATCATCAGTCTAGATTTACTCATGAAAAATTGGCGCATGTTACAGGATGCGTTGGATAGAGATTCCAAATCAGTATACCTGGAACTAATGGAGGCAAGAGTTTGTTTCCAGAAAGACATCATCAAATCTTACATGGAAAAAATTGCGTATTACCAAGCATGGCATCAGTTCGTCACCAAGGATCATGGGGAGGAGGTTGATGAGCTGGTCTTTCCACAACCATCTGAGTCTTAGAGTTTTCCTGTATGGATGACTCAAGCCAATTTTGTCCCAAATGGGTATATGTGGAAAATGTATCATTTCTATAACATGATGTAAAGTGAAATTCCAAGTGTCATTAGTGGAATACAAACAATCATATGTAATGTAAAGAGTTATGTAGTAGAGTTGAAGGGTCATGAGGGCAGTCCAAGAGTTAGAAAGGGGAATGTCAAGGGTAACCCCACCCTTTGTTATAATTAGAACCTCATAACTCATAGAAAGGGATTTTGGGATCCAAGCTTTTGCTAGGCATTGCTTAGAGATGGCTTGGAGAGTATTGTGATGAGCCTCAGCTTCTCCACAGTGCAGAGCAAGTACATCCCTTTGGAGGAGTAGGAGGTGTTGACTGTAATGTTCCACTATTGAGGCTAGTAGCTGTCATGGTCATATCTATGGATGGAACTTTCACTTCATATAATATAACAGAGCCAGTACGTTTCATGCATATGTTTTTATTGTAGGTCAATTATTTTGGTTACTTTAGAAATGTATGTAGTTTTACTTACGCATTGATGTATGGACTATTATGTATGTGATTGTTTGACTCTTATTGAACTATGTTGTTTATTTAACTCATCACCTTGGTTTGTCGACTATTCTTCTTTCCAGTTTGTGATGTCATTCAGTTTGTGTGTTACTTTCAGGTTACGTACTATTATAGGCTTCTAAGGGATACACTTATTTTTCCCTTCGTGTGTTAGAACTACCCCATGCATATCTCTTGACTCACTACAAGGTCACACACTTGCTCTCAATAAGAATATCTTGCTTACCTCTACTCGCTATCATGATGAAGTCATAGCTTTACTACCCACTGTTGGGACTCCTACTCCTAATGGTTTGAGGTCTAGTTAGGACTTCTTACTGGGAAGATCCCCTTACAAGTTGGTGGCTCCAGTACCATCAAAATTTCTGGAACTAGAAGGATGTCTAGATGATAAGCTGAGTCCTCAAAGTCTATTTTGAATCTTCACATATCTATCATGACTTATGTTACACTTATTCCTCCAAGATGTATGTCTTATGGAAATGACTTTGAAATCTCAGAAGAGTTCTGGAATTACTTGTCATAGAGCACATATGAAGATGAAGGCGGAACAACTTGGTAGAGGCATAGGATTTCATTTTCCAATCTATGTGACAACCTCGAAACCCATGAGGATTACGTGATCTGCACATTGTTCATGTTCAAGATTCGTGGGCATGCATTGCAATGGCCTGTGACACTACTTGAAAAATCTATTCACTTATTTGGTCACTTTGTTATAGAGTTATCTTATGCTTTCCATAAGTTTTACCATTAAGAACTTAATAAAAAAATTCTCGAATTATGGAAAGCCATGATGAATCCTTTGCACAATTCTGGGATTGCTTTCTTAATCTCACATTTCAATTCCGAGAAGATGAAATTGATTGGAAATTTCTCAATGAAATATTTCATTATCCTCTTCACATATCTCAGAATCAAAATATGTTAGAATCATTCAAACCAACCCCGTCATACATCGATGTTAGAGCTGTTAAATCCAAGGCGGACATGGTTGTTGTCATAAGTGATTGTTTGTCCTCATCTCATCAAACAGCTCTGGCCCCACAATGTTAGGTAGGAGAAGGTGCGCATCTATATGTTGAACTGTCACATCCTCCTACCCCACCTGCTCTTGATCTTTGCATAGATTTGGCTGGCAAGTTTGTTGGTTGTCACATGGACTTGTTTCCTCAACCTTCGTCCCCACGTTATGTTGATCCTCCGGATTGTATTGTGCTTTGTTCTCCCATCTCGGACTCCACGCTTGTTGTTCACGAGGATCAAGTTGTCGATGTAGTTGGTGTTGGGCAGCCAACCTGTGATATTATTTATGATGAGTATGTGTGGGAATCTAAAGAAGATCCTATGGTGAAGGTGTTAGGTTCCTATAATTTTTATAGGATTGCTTGATTATAGTTCATGATTATTATATTTTAGATGTTGTAAATAATATTTCATGTTGTAAATTATTTTCCAAAAAGGTCAAAACCTTGAGAAAATAAAAAAATATACTTGCAAGTCGAAATTCAACATTAGAGAATAATTAAGTGTGTTTAGATTAAATTAATCACATCATTTAAATGTGATTAAATGATTTGTAAAAAGGGACACAATGGGATAAAGTATTTCATATATTTCATATTTGACCTTTATCCTAAGTTTATGAAAGAAATAAATAAAGATGCATATGGAAAAAGTTCTTCCATTGTTTGTGGTTAAAAGGGCCCGCAATCAAAACTTGGGATTCACACATCTGCACGATCAATGGTTCATATCATTTTTTTGCCCCCCCTCCATCCTACCTTTAAAGGCAAGGGGGGGGGGGGGTTCCGAAAAGGCACTTTTCCCCCGTTGGGCCCATCCCAACGTGGCACCTTCTCATCATTTCGTACCCCCCAGTTGATACTGCTTACCACCTCTTACCCCCTCTGAAACCACATTCCCCTCATCCACTTATTGTGTCCCTACTTTGTTTCCTCCGCCACTCTTGTCCTAGAGTGTATCCTCTGCCTCTTACTCTCACGTAAACGTCCACCCACAATTTCCCTCCTATTCAAACACCTAATCATATTTCCGCCAACCATGTGCCTCCATGACACCTTCGGCCTCCACGTCATATGTATGTTTCATGGTCAATTAAATTAGGTTTTTTCCCTATGCGACATAGTAATTTCAACATGGTTTATAGACAACTGAGAATGCATTTAAAAAAAATGAAAAGCATTTTTGTTTATAACATCCTCTTGCACAAAAGCCTCTCTCATTTTTGTAACAATTGTTGTGGTTTGGGAGATGCGAATGAATCTTTGTAGGTATAGTTTCCTGAATTTTCTGGTTTTCAGTCAACGTTTTCAAATGCGGTTTCCGAGTAGGTGGAAATGTATTTTCAAAAATGGAAAGAGGTTTTTTTTGCCAAAGTCATCATTTATAAAAACCTCTCTCATTTGTCTAACATCTATTATGGTTTGGGATATACAAAAGTTTTACAGGACCCTAGCTTTCATAATTTCAGGATGAACAAGCTCAAAGACAGTTAATGACTTGGATGCCACCTCATCAAAAAAGAGTTGAAATTGATTTCGAATTACTCTTATTTGTTAATAGAAATCCACACAGATAGTGCCAAGTAGATTCATATATTTCATTTTCGACCTTTATCCTAAGTTTCAGAAAGCAAGAAATAAAGGCATGTATGGACAAAGTTCTTTCGTCATTTGTGGTTAAAATGGCCCGTAGTCAGAACTTTGGGATTCACCCATCTGCATGATCAATGGTTCATATCTTTTTTCAATCCCCCACCTCTCCATCCTACCTTTACTGCTGGGGGGCCTCAAAAAGCCAGTTTCCCCCAGTTGGGCCCATCCTAATGTGGCACCTTCTCATCATTTCACCCCCCCCAGAAGATACTACTTACCACATCATACCCCCTCCAAAACTACTTTCACCTCAATCGCTTACCATGTCCCTACTTCGTTACCTCCACCACTCTTGTCCCACCATGTATCCTTCATCTATTACTCCTGCACCAACATCCACCCACCATGTCCCTCGTCATATTCCACTCCTATTTGGCCACCTAATCATATTTCCTCCAACCATGTGTCTCCATGACACCTCCCGCCTCCACATCATATGTCTATTTCATGGTCAATTAAATTAGGCTTTTTCCTGATGAAACATAGTAATTTCAAATGTGGTTTATAGACAACTGAGAATTAATTTAAAAAAACAGAAAGAATTTTTGTTGCTAACATCCTCATGCATAAAAACCTCTCTTAGGTTTGTAACATCTATTATGGTTTGGGAGATTCAGATGAATCTTTGGAGGTACATTTTTCGAAATATTCTTGTTTTCAGGCAGTGTTTCCAAATGTTGTTTCCGAGCAGGTGGAAATGAATTTTCAAAAACAAAAAGAGATTTTTGCTTCCAACATCATCACATACAAAAAACTCTCTCATTTGTCTAACATATATTATGGTTTGGGATATACAAAGGTATTGTAGGACCCTAATTTTCAGAAATTCGGGAGGAACAAGCTCAAAGACAATTGACTTGGATGCCACCTCATCAAAAAAGAGTTGCAATAAAATTAGAATTGTTCTTCTTTGTCACCAGAAATCCACAAAGATAGTGCCAAGTAGGTTCATTAGTTTGGAATTTCCTATATTTCAGTTATATTTGTGTAATACATTTGGAGATATTTGTAAACAAATCTTGATATTTTTTCAAGATATTTTAGTTTAGAATTTGTATAAATACATCATCATTTGAAGTAAGAGATGTTGATTTCTGAATATAATTTCCTCTTCATATTGTAATTTTTCAAAGTTGTTGGAGCATCAATAATACAAGGACCTTTCATAGGATTCATGTGGTGTACCAAATGGTGATGTGTTTCTTCAGTTTATTTGTGTAAACATTGTTTTTTCTCTCTGTGTTATTATAAAAATATCAATTATTTAACAGAAACTGTGATGAATAGGATTTTTTATTTAGAGCACCATATTATGGTTGTTCATAATTTCCATGTTTTCTACTGAAGTCAAATTAAGTATTTCTTAATTTCTCCATAATTTCTATTGAATCTTACATTTTTGTTCTTTCACCATCCATTTAAATTTATGTAAAGATCCAAGTAGTGCAACCTAGCTTGCCCTATGAAACTCCTCTAAACTTTGATGTCAAATATAGTTAAATATTCAGACTCCATAGCCAATGGAATTATAACACTTAAATGAACCAAACCAACCAAATCAAAACAAACAGTATAGTCATAACTAGCCTAAAATTTGTATAAAACAAAGTTAAATTTTATAGGGAGATCCCTCTCTGAAGCTTGCAGGGCTAGATCCCAATTCCCAAAGTGGTTTTGATGTTGTCCTATGTGTTTACTCCCTCAACTTTAAAAATACAAAATGACAATAGAAGTATTACCTCCTTTTGTCCGCATCTCATCCACTTTTCCCTGACACCTTTGGTGATTCTGCCATTATTGATTGTCAGTGTCAGAATCCATTCCCGGATGCATCTACTTCCAATAATTCATAGAATACACTAGATGTCAGTATGTCATTGCATAGAAGAGAGGACACTTATATGTTTGCAAATCCACTCAATAATTCATCTGTCATTTCTAGAAAACCAGAGGGTGAACATTCTTTCTTATCATTAGCCCCTTTGTATGATTCAACGTCAGATCATGAGGTTGCTAATGAACATATCAAATTTTCTGATTGTGATTTTCATGCTAATTTTTATCCTTCATTCGATCATGATGTTGATCTAGTTGTTCTTAATCTTTCTAAGCCACCCGTCTTCGATAATCTACTTGTTGATGAAGTGGAAACACCATAAGCTATCAAGGCACTTCAGCCCAAGCTGATGGTTGTGTCAAGTCCTCACTGTCTTAAGGTTGATTCCACTATAGATCAGAAATTTGTTGAAACACCCAAGGATCCTCGTCACTCTCTTGTTTACATTGAATATCAATCTAGTTCATAGAATTCAAATCCTCCACCTGAATCACATGATCCCATCACTCATGCATTGGAGGAATCATATGCAATGAGCACTCTTGCTAAATAGAAGTTGTCTTTCTTTCTCATGTTTTCTCATTCATCAAGATCAAAATAGTGTGCATGTTTGTCATTTGCACATAGTGTGATGCATGACCATGATATGTCCACAAAATACTTGTCTTGCACTTTTAATCTTTCTTTTTTTTATGTGGACATTTTTAAACTCGAAGTGTGTTGGTCTTCACTGTTATATCTTTTTTGTTTGCTAGTTTACACATTTATCATTCTCGTAGACCACACCTTCACCAACATGGGTTAACCAATGCGTCGATGGCTTCATTGTAAATATCAATTCACATTAACCAACCCATGAATTGTTTAGTTTAGGAGTAGCAGTAGTGTTTTATTTCTTGTTTTTATTTGTTTGAATGTTTTCTTTGTTTACTTTGTTTACGTCACTCATTTTCTTGCTTTTTTCTGGCTTTTGTTTCATTTACTTTTGTCCTTCTATTTCTCTTTGTTTTCTTGTATTTCACCCATAGGTTAATTTTGCATGAAACGAAGTGTGGCTCTTGAAACAAGTAAGGTGAGATAAAATAGGACTTATACAATTATCAACACTTGGTTATTTGTTTCCCTGTATCTTTATCAAAGAGCTTGTTGTCTTCAGTCGATGATACCCTGATGGAAAATATGTTTTGTTTAGAGTGAGTCTTGGTGAAAATACAACATTTGCACTTTAACTAGTACCACCTACTCTAATCAGTCATTTTGGGTTAACCATTTTTAGCTTAGTTAAGTAGAGTAAGGTGAGGGGGAAAACCATAACAAGTAGTTTTAGAGGTATACATAGAATACTTCTCTAAAAGGATAACGTCTTGTGCTCTAAATAAGTCAGGATCCATCTTCTTCCTCTTCAACAAATAAGTGCCTATGCATAGTTCATTAAAAAATGAAAAAAGTGAATAAGGCGAAAGAAGAGGAATTCTTCCTACGTAGAGAGGTAATGAAAGTAACTCCGTCGGGGTACTGACCAGGCTCGTTGGTAGTGAAGCAATGCTTGTGTTCCTGCATGAATCAATCAGGGTGCTATCTAGGCTTGCTAGCAGTAGAGAAACACCAAAGATGAAACTAAAACTCTCACATATTTATTACTTGTGCACCAACATACCCCTCATCCCCAATTGAAACAACTGACTTGTCTTGGCTTGGAATGTGTGCTAACCGATCAAGTGGATGGGAGGGACCATATCTTTATCTCAAGCTTAGTATTGAAACCATGATGACCAAAGAATCAAACAATACTTTTGGAGGAGTTATACTCGCCTTTCATGAACAAGGTCCATACAAAGAGCTAGAGTTCTACTAGTGCATGTTGGGATAGGGTCCCTAGGGTCAGTTTTGGGGTTAGTTAACCCAAAGTTTGTGGATGTGGAGCATGCAGATAGATATGTGTCGAAGGGGTCTTAGCCCCTTATTTGGATAGATAGTTCAGTCGGTTTTGAGACTCAACCATGGTATTATATTTAAAAGTCTATATATTTGATCATAGAAATTCTTAGAGGAGTAACTAAGAAAATATAGAAATTGTTTTGGGCAAGTGCTAAGGTAGGAAGGATCTTCTTCCTGTACTTAGGTGAGAATGGGAAGGCTCATACAATAGAGTGAACAGGAGGCCTTGGTAAGTACAAAACTATGTGTGTGGACCCCTACATCTGAGTGTGCAAGGTAGAAGAGTCTATAATCTGAGCATTGAATATTAATAAAGACTAAATTTTGGAGAATTACTATGCAATTTGAGTATTTATGTTTATGTTATATTCTGTCACTTAATGATATGTTCCATGAAATAATGTATGAATGTTGTGCAAAACCACTGAATATGTCTTATTAATGCATGGTTTAAGTAGCTCTCTTGTTTTGTGAAGTTAAAAGCTATTTCTGCTTGTTTTCTGATGATTGAATGGATTTGCACAAACACAGATCTAGGGTTGTTTATTGATGCATGAAGCTGGAAGATAATCATTCAAGGGAGCAGACAGTGGAGGGTGAACAACGATCAACGCAGACAGTGGCAAATAGGGAGCCCTATGAAGGGCGGTAGAAGAGGGGGCTCCACTCCCTCCTACAAGGAGGCTGTGGCCACCAGAGGCAAGAAGCCTTTAGAAAATGCTAGGATAACAGGGGTGGAAGGAAAAAGAATTACGGAAGAGGAAACTAAAGAACCCATAGATAAGGATCAATATGGCACAAAAGACAAACAGGTAGAAGGCAATAAACAGGGAACTAAAGACAAGAAAAGCAAGGGACCCTGCAAACCCAAAGCAGATATAACTCCCAGGGTTATTTTAAATAATCTAGAGCTACAGGCGCACAAGGAGCACATGGGGACGTATGCCATCATCTGTAAGTTCATGGGACTATGGCCCACTGAAAAAGCTTTACAGTCATGAATTAAATGTCACTGGAAACCTAAAGGGAGCATAGATCTTCATCTCAGGTCTAAGGGATTCTTTACGGTGGTGTTCATAAATATTGAAGACAAGGACAAAATATTTGAAGGAGGGACTTACTTCTATGCTATTGCGGGGCTCTACATGAGACCATGGATGATGAACTTTGTTCTAGGAAGGGAAACTTTTACTTCAATACCGGTATGGGTAAGACTCTATTCTCTACCTCTTGATTACTAGCAAAATGAATCATTAGCGGCCATAGGCAATAAATTAGGTCGCTATGTTAAAGCCTCTGAAGCCACTAGAAGGGGAAAATATACTTCCTTTGCTAGGATATGTGTGGAAATGGATCTATCAGGAGCTCTACTGAATGAGGCGATCTTGGAATTTTTTGATGAAGAATGGGTGCAAACAATAGATTATGAGCACATTCTGTTCAGATGTCGCAAATGCCATGAACATGGACATATTTTCAGAGACTGTCTACTCAACAAAGAAATAAACAAAAGCAAAACCAACAGAATGAAAGAATCAGATAGCTTCCAGAAAGAGGTTAATCAAAGTAAAGGAGGTAAAAGAGGACCGAAAAATTAGCAGTGCGTAGGACAATAGTTTAGGAAGAACAGTTTCTAGGTGCTTTAAGAAGAGGAAGGGATTACTAAAGAAGATCAAGCAATGGAAGGGAATTCTGTAGAAAAGGAGAAGGAAGAAAACCTAGAACAAACACAAAATATTGAGTACCATAAAGAAGCCACTATGAGCGATGTTGAACAAGAATTGGATCAAGAAATGACCCAGAATGATACAGACCCAGAGGACCATGAACTACTAGAAATTCTTGACAAAGAAAACCTAGACCTAGAAGGATTCTTGAGGCAAGGAACTATGGGGGAGTGGATTCGCTACCCCAATAAGAATTCAACAAAATACAACAGTTGTTTCTATGGAAAATGTAGACTAAGGAGCTAGAGCGAGGGAACAACATAGATAAGCAGGACAATCAAGGTGTGAAAATGATGAAAACTACTTAGGGACTAGCTACTAGAAACCCAGGCAAGAAAAGAGGTAGGAAAAAGCAGAATGAGCTCTTGATGGAGTGTGGAAAGCTGATGATTGATTCAAGTAAGATGAAAGATATAGCCAACTACTCCTTTACAAATCTTTAACAATGAAGTTGACATCTTGGAATATTAGAGGTCTAGGGAGTAAGAGAAAATAAGATAATTCTAAGTAACAAAATGAAACAAGAAATGCCGGATATAATGTTCATCCAAGAAACCAAATGTTCCATTCAAAAGGTAAGACAAATTCACAGCAAATGGCTCAGCAGTTATGAGTTTCTTGAAGTAAAAGCAGAGAATACAACAAGGGGCATACTCACTCTATGGAATCCCCACAAAATAGGCATTTTGAATGCTGAGGCTTGCAAAAATTATTTATCGGTTGTTATTCAACCGGTTGGAGAAATAGACACCTTTCTGGTCACAAATGTTTATGGTCCTCAGAGAATAGATGACAAACTTAGGTTTCTAGACACTCTGGTGGATCTCAGGGATAGACATGCAGATATACCCTGGATCATGGGAGGGGATTTCAACAGAACATCGTCATAACTTTCACTCTGAACATCAGATTGAATTTTCGTAAGTTACAGAAAGAGAAAAAACATTAGTTTCTTGTTTATATTATTCAGAGCCAAAGGTCAAAACAGTGACACGTGACACTTCATAAAAGTTCGCTCTTTTGAAAAGGTATATAATCAGGACATATTGGGAGATTGTGCATAACTCTTTCTTGGAGAATCCAATTTTGATCAAACTGGTGGCATTATAAAGAGGACACAGAGGGATACTATAGGTACCAATTTTAGAACTGGAGGAGCTGAAATTATAGATTTATAGCCGTTTCAAGATCAAGCTCCTCAAACAAGAAAAGGCGATATGAGGAAGTTTGATGGTAAGGATCCAGTAAACTGGATCTATAGATGGAGCAATATTTTGATCTACATGAGGTGAAATTGTTACAAAAGGTATGTATTGCATCTTCATATTTAGAATCGGATCAATGTTTATGGTATAAAGGGCTTTGTTCTCATAAACCACTTGTTACGTGGTCAATTTTCATGGAGGAAATGATAGCACATTATGAGGATACGAAGAGAAACACCTTGTTTAGCCAATTGATAAATCTCAAACAAAATTTTTCAATGGAAGAGCACATTGAGGACTTCAAAAATTGAATATAAGGGTAAATGGTATTCCAGAGAAGCAAAAGGATTGATGTCTCCATAGGTACTTTAAAGGATAACATTCAACATGAGGTTTGTCTTTGGGAACCAGATTCATTGGAGAAGGCATTCAAGTGCACAAGAAAAATCGAAAGAGAAATTATGGAAACAAGGAATCCCACCATCACGACTATAATTATGGATTTTTTTATTATCTTATCCTTCCACAACCTACAAGGTTCACACCACAACAATTTGAAAAAAGAAAAAAAGAAAAAGGGCTTTGTTACAATTGTGATAGCAAATGCACTAAAGGTCATAAGTGTGCCGAGAAGAAATTATTTTACATAGAGTATGAAGAGGAGGCAGAAAGGGATCAAGA
Source organism: Pinus taeda (assembly GCA_000404065.3). NCBI lineage: Eukaryota > Viridiplantae > Streptophyta > Pinopsida > Pinales > Pinaceae > Pinus > Pinus taeda. The sequence continues at coordinate 91,037 of APFE031528893.1, read as the reverse complement.
AACATAAAAAGAAGAGGATATATGCTAGGACCTAACCCCAGAGAGAGAAGAAATGAATATGACCATATCTTGTAAAGCATTGGCAAGAATTTCCACTACCCAAACTCTTAAGATAGACAGACATATCAAGAAGAAAAATGTTCAAGAAGTGAAAGATCACATTGAGAAAGAAGAAATGAATCCAACCATATCTGGTAGTGCATTGCCCGGAATTACGACTCCTCAAACTATCAAGATAGAAGGACATATCAAGAAGAAAAATGTTCAAGAAGTGAAAAATCACATCGAGCATCAATAAATGAATCCGACCATATCTTGTAAAGCATTTAAAGAAATTACCACTCCTCAAACACTCAAGATAGAAGGACATATCAAGAAGAAAAAGGTTCAAGTAGTAAAATATCACATTGAGCATCAACAACAAGTTCTCCAACCTTTAAAGGATAATGCCACTTTGGCGCTGAATCGAATGAAACAACAGGTAAATTAACATCAAAGTGGAAAAAGTTATGATGTAGATGATTGGGTATTTTTACAGCTACAACTCAAGCAAGTTATTTATGAGAAGGAAATGTTGGCAATACTACATGCAGTTAAGAAATGGTGACCTTACCTAATGGGAAGACACTTCAAGGTAAAAATGGATCATGATAGTTTTAAATACTTTTTAGAAAAAATATTGTCTTTAGAATAACAAAAAAAATGGGTCAAAAATATGTTGGGTTATGACTTTGACATTATCTACAGAAAAGGGAAGAAAATTTTTGTTGCAAATGCACTCTCAAGAAAGGATGAGGATGTGGAAGAATTGTTTTGTGCTATTTCTATTATCCAACCAAATTGGATAAACGAAGCAAGGGATGAATGGAAGAAGGACAAATAAGTGTGCCCACTAATTCAAAAGTTGCAGAATATACCAATTCAAACATTATTTCCAAAACTTGAAGAGGAAGGAAAAATCATATTGGAGCTAGGAGCAGTCACAGAAATAAGAACCCAATAGCTACGAAACCAATCAATTTCAGAGTATCTCATCAAGTGGAAGAACTTACCCACTAAACATTGCACATTGGAGGACAAGAATTTTATACAGAAGCATCAAGAACTACTCAAGCATTGAGGACAACACTTTTTGAAGGAGAGGGGAATGTTAGGCCCCTATAATACTAGTGTAACCCCTTATTGTTATTAGTACAACCCCCTTATTATATTGTTGTACCCATGTAGTCCCCATATTGTTATTATTGTGCCCCATAGAAGTACACTATGGTTATTATTGTGCCCTTACATTATTATTGTTATGTTAGCTTTGATTATATTATGACCCCTTAGACTCCTATATATAGAAAGGAGGTCTTGTCATTTGTATCATCCAAGAATTGTTCATTTGTGTAATGTAAAGAAGGTTACACCCTCGAAGAAGCTTAATTCTAAGGTGTTTATCTCTTTCTTCTGTCTTTTTTTGAGATGGTTTCATAACATATAAGTTGAAAATATGAGTTGAAAAAATAGTTTTATTATTTTATTATTCTTTAATCTTATTACCTTTTTACTCCAAAAATGGTGAATCACCCACCATGGTTGACATCATCATATTGAATCCTATTGGTTCTTATCAATTTTATTTTGGTTGTCCATTTTTCTTAGGAGGCCCATTTTAGTCCTCAAAATTCCCCTAATGATGTGTATTGACACAGGATGTAAGAAGAGGTACCTAGGTTCATAAGAGGATGCATGCTTTATTATAAGAGCAATCCTAGTAAGAGGAAACAATGTCTATATCATCCCTTACCTGTACCCACTCCTCCTTTGGAAAACATTTCGATGGATATTATGTGAGGTTCATCAAGAATTAGGAAGGGACATGACTACCTATTTGTGGTAGTTTACAATTTCAACAAGATGTACGTTCTAATGCTCTGTCAAAATAGCATAAGTGGGCTAGTAGTAGTGAAATTGTTCTTTGGACAAGAATTGATGCACTTTATCATACCAAGAAGCATAGTTTTAGATGGTGACATGATATTTATTAGTGCATTTTGGAGTACATTGTGGGAGAAAATGGACAGGAAATTGAATATTTATACAACATTTCATCCACAAACAAATGGGAAAATAGAAATCGTTAATAGGAATTTGGTGCAACTTTTGATGAGATATAATCAAAAGCATCTGAAGACTTGGGAAAAAAGCATGGTGTATATACAATGCTATTATAATAGAGAAATCCACACTTCTACTAAAATGTCCCCACTTAAAACTTGTTTTTGGATAATTTTCATCTTCAGCTTTTAATATTGCATATGGTAGAAAGGAGGAGTAAGGGAGGATCTTATGGGGGATTCCTTATGGGGTAGGAAAACTTGTTGAGAATAATAGGAAATTCCATCTCTAGGTACAATATGCATTGCACAAGTCACATGAAAAATACAAGGTTAGCCATGATCAACATAGGATAAAGAAGTCATTCAAGGTGGGAGAGAGAGTATGGTTATAGTTCAATAAGGAGAGAATATAAGGTCCTAGTAAGAAAATTAAGGCTTTGCTATATGGTCCTATTGTAGCAGCTACAACCACCCTCCAAAATTTTGCCTTTGCTTCGTTCATACTAAACTAACCATCAGTAAAACTTGTGCCATCCTGAAGGGAAACTTGTCTTCCACTCAGAAATTGTGCAGAGCAGCCTAGCAGCTACCTTGCACTCCAAAATTGTGTAGAGCAAGCCAACCGAAACTTCTCTCTAGAAATGCACAGTTCCAGCAAGCTAGCACCACTCTCTATAATTGTGTAGAGCAGGCCAGACTAGTTGTACTGCCTTCTAGAAATGGCCAAAACTAGCCCAGCTACACTTCTCTCTAGAAATACGTAGAGAAACCCAATCCATCTACACTATTCTCCAAAATATGCAAAAATAGACCAGCTACACTACTCTCCAGAAATGCACAGAGCATCCCAAGCTAGCTACATTGTTCTATGGAATTGTGCAGAACTAACCAGCTACACTTCTCTCCATAAATACGTATAGTAGCCCACCATCACTTCTCTAGAAAATTGTGTGGAGCTAGTGAGCCATATAGGGCCATTTAGCCAAGAACAATGCAAACGTTTTCCCTCATTGGCTATTCGTCGCATGTGCTGGTAGGTTTCCCGATTCCCTCCAGAATTGTGCAATCCTTCTTTGCATGTTGGGCAACTTATCCTGAGAAAGAAAAAAGTGAAAAGTGAAAAACCATCCCTAGATTTTATGGATCCATTCTTAGCAACATAAGTTACATGCAAAACCATTTTTAGAAACTCCCCATCAAGTGTCGCTTTTTCCTTCATTTGTCGCATATGCATCATAAACCCTAATTTTGCAAAATCTACTTAAACTATGCCTTAGAGCTCATTCTTCGCATTTGATCTTTGAGCTCTAGCATTCTCGAGGCATTTAGGAACCTTTTGCATAGTTAGCACAACTTTTCCGGGCAAGTTTTTCTTTTCATGCCTTTTACCTCTTTTTCTATCGCTTTTTAGTTTTTTGGCTGTATGAGTGTTGTTTCCTTTGTTTTATTGAATGGACACTAGCGTTTCAATGTGTTTTAGCTTGTATAGTTGTTGTTTTGATTTTTTCATTGCATTTCATTAGTGTCACATGCATAACTTTGTTTCTGCACTCACATTGCTCATTGTGATGACTCGCTTCATTAAATTCTTGGTTTTCCATTTGACTAATTTCTATACTTTCTTGAATTACATGCATGCATATTCACTCAGCATATGTATCATTTTCCATTGCCGGTAAGCAAGATGGATGCACCGTTCTACACTCCCAACATCAGCACGAACACAAGATACATCTTGAAGCATTGGGTAAGGGAGACATCAAAGCTCAGGATGCAACCCAACCAAATATATAGGATTAATAAAATCAAGAATCATATCAATTATTGGTCATCTTTGCATGCTGACTGTATGGCCAAGGGAGTACAGAGACCTTCCCACAGAGTTGGGTTGCTATGTTGGATCAGCTAGCAAGTAAAGAAAAACCATTCAACTAGTCCGACATGTTGGCTCTCTAGTTAAAAGTCCATGTATCCAATGCCCATAGTCCACCCAAGGATCAACAAGCAATATTATTCATGTCTTCCTACCTGCTCAATGCAATATGTTCTCATCAATAGTTTCCTGGCATGGGTTGGGCATGGAAACCTTCAAACACTGTTGTGAACATATATTGCAATTTGCTATAAGGCTGGAGCTACTGAGGAGTCATGGCTATAATATCTGACAATTTCATCACCCCTTTATACATGACGATCTTTGAACAAGATATTCTGTGTGCCCCAGGTAGAAATGGAGGCATTTGCTGAACATTGCAGATTGGTACGTGTCACCCGAGGGCACCTTCATCAGGATGTAACATGGAGAAAGCTCTGCATGCATTGACAAGGTTGGTTAAGAACAATTTGTTCGTGCAAGAGGCTTCATACCAAATCTCGACAGGGTTATCGATAGGATTGCATAGGAAGAAGAAGGCACCATGGCCTACACTTCCTGTGCGAATTGGGTTGTAAGAAATCCGAAGTATGAAAGAAGTAGATGCAAGGTTATAGACTTCAAGAAGTTTAAGTTCAACACCAAGAGTTTCAATCTGTATGATCCACATGGTTTATGTAGGAACCACTGTGTGATAGTCTACTACTCCTGGATCCATAGGGCGTGTCATTGGCAAGAGGAAGACCCATGGAGATATTGTTATAAATCCTCTAGGCTCGATGGATCGGTCAACATGGTAGTAGAGTGGCTAGAAGCACTCAAGGCAACAACACCTTAGGGAGCAACAACAACAGTAGTAGAAAGAAATAGACTTGTGTTAGACAAAGGTAAGATGAATGTTGCCAAAAGCACAAAATGGAGAAAAGCTACAATTTTGAGGAAGACCCATTTGTGGAAAAGGTAGCTTAGAGATAGATGCAAAGAGGCAACAATGTGATAGGAGGATAGCAGAAAGAAAGAGGGAGAAGAAAATAATGGAAGATGCAGAGAGGATTTTGCAAGAATTCCAGTAGAAGCTCAAAGAAGAACAAGAGTCATGCAAAATAGAGAAAGAAGTGCATCATGAGCATGAACTGGAACAGGAACAGGAGGAAGTGCAAGGCACATAGACATCATAAACTACTTCAATACAAGTTGAAGACTCTGAAGTAGAAGCAAATCAGGAACATGGTGAGCAGTCACAGGAACAAGATAAGGAGATCGACCTCATGCCAAAAGCAACCAAGGTCACTCTACACGCTTCACCAGCTTCAATCATAGGGAAAGTCCCGAGTGAACAAGGGGATACCATTCTCCTTGAGGACCATCCAGGAACAAAGGTGTACAAGATAGCCTATGATGAGTCACAACATAGATTTGTACAAACACGTAGAGAATGTACCCTTGATGAGAAGGCATCACCTATGCACTTTGAAGAATGGGTGATTGTCTCATATGTAAGAAGACATCCAACTAGCTTGGCTGATGTTGGTTATCACCCCAAGAAACTCTCTTAGGTTGTATCTCAGAGATGCTTGGGAACATTACAAATTCAACTTATTGTTACAAATGATGAATGGAAGGAATGATGCTTATTCAAGCCAAATAACCACTTCTACTATGCTTAACTCCAAACATGCATGAACACCCCCAGACTACAAGGCTTTAGACCACCAATTACTCACAGTTTAAGGATTGGGTGAATATGGAGAATACTGACCACACTAGCAGATGCATAGGACCCTGTGATGGCTGGCTACAACCAGTAAAGAAGTTTTCAACTCTAATTTCCTAATGCATAGATAGGATGATAACTCTCTGGCACTAGGCGAACAGAAACCTGAATAAATCATTCACTGATACTTGCAAGGCTTTAACACAGAGGTAGGATGACAGCTACTCTAATGCTAAAAATCAAGAGTTCAGGAATACAGCATATCAAGCACGACTTGGAATAGAAGAAGAATGGAAAGTGAGCAATTAACAACAAAAGAAGCTTGTATTAGCTGAAAATGAAGACGAGATGCTACAAGTATCAAAGCAGTTACAGTCTCCAGAAGTTGAACCTTACATCAAAACAATAACCATCCACCCTGATTACATCTCATTTATGGATATATATAGAGTTCGAATACAAAGGCACTCGGCCATTCTAAGTATGGAAGGGTCATAATGGACCACCAACCGCTTTAACTGCTTGATGGAGTCTCTGGTGCATTTGCTTGCTTTAGTGGATAATTCTGATCCTTTTCCTGTGCTCTGTTGTCCTCTCAGGTAGCTGAGGTGTCGTATAGGATGAAATCCCATAACTGTTAAATGCGGTCATTTACTCAAGCTCTGTCCTTTTCCTTCTCGGCCATACTATCTGTTGAATGCGGTTGTTGAGGAGGAAATGCACCTGGTACTGGTAGACTGGTCAACTTCGTCCTTCGAGTGCATGAAATGGTCAAGGGATGTGGACTGCATGGTGGATGGACGAGCTAGATGAGGGAGAAGGTCGGTTGTCAGATTAAAGGATAGACGGCGGGGATTGCTTGGCAGAGAGTATCGGGAGATATGGAAGCTCAATGAGCATGGGCCGTTGGATCTTGGGTGGGAAGATCCAACGGTCATCGGGTGTTGAAGGTGCATGGCTTTTATCAAGTGGGAATAGAGGATTAAGCGGTAAGCGGTCTCGATCACACTGCCTTTTGGCATTAGGCAGTAAAAGGGTGAGGGCGTGTAATTCCATTCAACACGTGACATGTAGCGACAGAGGAGAGAGAAAAACCACTCTCCATCACGCGCTAATGTGCCATCGCTTTGTGGGCATAAAATTAGTGGAGGCCGTTCGATCTTGATGGGACTGATCGGATGGCGGAGGAGTGATCGGGCGAGTCGCTTTATCAGGCGTGACAAGAGTCGTCAGATAAGCGTTTTTGGTAGTTTTGGGCCTTTACGTATGGTGATGTGTGATTTCAATCAGATCACATCACAATATCGCATCGGTGGAAGCCGAGGGGTGCAACCTTTATACACACATGGATGTGATTTGCAATAGCGATCAAACCCGGACCCGATAAAGGAATCAATCATTTTTAGGACTCATGAAGGGAGAATGAGTAGTGCAAGGGAAGGAGAAAATGACCCTCGTGAGTCTCTTTTATGCATGACCAAGGACCAGGCTCAGTTCTGACCTTTAGAAATCAAAGACATGTAGCAGA
>APFE031528893.1:2028-82219 GCA_000404065.3 Pinus taeda | reverse complement strand
CATTCATCAAAACCACCTCCGAGGGCGCAAAAGTGCATGTTCTGAGGACGCGTTTTTGACAAATCTCCGGACCCTTCTCTAAATGCCTGAGAAGGGTTTAAATACTGCTAACTAATTAACTTAACTACATAAATTTGGGATCCAGTTTTCAAATGACCATCCCTCTTATAAAGAAAATTATTTCTAAAATTAAATCTAACTTTGAACTATTTCTGTATTTGCTCCTTAGTGTTGTAAGTGTGCAACATTCGTCTGAGAAGAGTCGGTTGGTTGCCTTTCCCTTTCGTGTGTGCTATAAAAATAGCAGTAACAAGGGCTGGCACCACTTTTTGGTAAACTATAAGATATTTTAGAGAATCTCCCGCTGACTGAGTGTATACTTGGTAATAACCCAAATTTCCCTCAAACTGGTTCTGCTTTTGCTATTTCGGTTTCTGTCTTTGCGAACGACTTGATGAGTCAGAAGACTTTACTTTCCGAGCAATTCTCTGGATTGAAAATTGCCTTCGTTCTTCATTCCGGGCTTTTCTGGCATGTAAGTTTCAGGTCTCTTTGTAATCATGCTGCTTTTGTGCGCCTTTGATTCTGAGCTTCAGATGACCTATCGGTCGTTAGCATCTATTGAGTGATACTCTGGAATCTGTAGTCCTATCATATGTGGCACCCGTTTCTAAACAGGTCTCTTTTGTGTCCTCCGAGTATTGGCGTCTTCCCCTTTTCCTTAGATGTTTCCTGCAAAATTGCTCCATGTTATTTCCTGTTTTATAGTTTGCGTAAAGGAAAAGAGTAATGGAAATAAAGATTGACATGAAAGCTTCAGATCTTATGTGTGCATAATTATGGCATTCAAAGTGAACTGACTCTTAAAAAAGCAGCCATTCGTACAATCATTAATTTCCTTTTTAAGGCGCGCGCTTAATTCTGATTAATGGGAAGCTTTCCTTGAATACTGTGCCAAGGAAAATTCACGCTCATCACAGATCGCAAATCGCAGATTTGTGTTATAGTATTGTGGTATCGCAATATCAGATCATCGCAGATCGCAGATTGTGGATCGCAGATCGCAAATCGCAGATCACAGATATTAGTCATTGTGTCCTACTCTACGCGATTGCTGCGATATGCGACGTCGCACATTGGCAGTCGGGGATTTCTTAAGCTTTTCATTTAGGAGCGCTTATGGTAAATGCGATGCGATGAATTTAGCATCGTTTCTTCGTGGTTTGTTATGCTCATAAAAGAAGTGTTTCATTGCCTCGTTGCGATAAAATTCTAAGGAAAAACAAAAATGTTCCTAGAGATGTTTGTTTGAATTTTTATTAAGGGTCCCCTATTTTCTTAGTGTTATTGCTAATATCAAACAAAGAGGGGGGTTGTTGGTGGCCACAACAGGCTGTAATTTTAAAAACCACTCGAGAACAAATTCTGGTGGAATTTTGGTTTTGATAAGCCTCTTTCTCCATCTCCATTCCAGGATATGATCCGAAATGTGAGTAGCTGTGTCCTAATGAAAATTGGCCAAAATCTCAGCTCTGGCTTCGTAACGGACATAAAACTGAAAATGGTTTAAGAAAATGTTAGCCAAATTAGTGAAAGAAGTAAAGGTACCAACTGGAAACTCTATATACCACTTAGCTGCATTCCCAGTTAATGTGTGCTAAAATAACCTCAACCTGATTGAATCATCGATTAGGGAGTTGGATGAGCACCATAAATGGAACGTGGTTACATGGTCGCTTGGTTCTTCACCATTCTTCCCTTCAAATTTTGGAATATCCGATGGAAGTTTGGTTGGGACTAGAGGCCAAGCTAGATTGTACCTAATTGGATCATTTGTTAACTTTGTTAAGTCTGGAAGATTAAGAATGGCTAGAAAAGGAAGTCGTGGAGGACCTTGGGGATTCCACCCAGATGGGGTGGGGTTCCCAAAATTCTAAAAAGAATTACCTAGGTTTTGAAAGGCACCAGGTTGCCCGAAGTAACTAGTAGAACCTACTGGACGAAAAGGTGACCCTTGTGGTCCAGTAAAATTCAGAGTTTGACCAACTCCAGCCAAAAATCCTCCGTAACCGGTAAATTTTCCCCCTAATGAAGTATTGTAAGGAGCTAACAGCCCCTGGTAAGGGTTCCAAGCATTAGCTAAGGGCGGAAAACTTTGAAATGAATTAATCGAGGAGTACGACACATTCCCTTATTGGCCGAAAAAATGATTCCCAGCCCCTATCCCGTTAACCGCAGGGTTTGTCCAACTCTAAAAGGGGTTACTGCCTTGAATTGTGAAAGGAAAAGGCATAGACCCTACTGTCAGATTGGAATGTAGTATATGACCACTTCCAAATGGGAAACCCTAAAAAGAAGTCGATCCAGTCATCATGGACATGGAGGCGGTTGATGGTACATTCAATGGAATTGAAGGAATACTTTGAGAGGGCATTCCAAAAGGGAAAAATCCAAAACTGGATGTATTAGATTGAGAAATTACACTCGTCGATGGAAGGGAAGTAGATCAAAATAAAGATGTGCTGGGAGTATTAGAAGGGATGGAAATAGTTCCTCCCCTTTGCACAGATATGGGAGTCTGCATACTCACAACACTCGTGGTGGATGCCATGCTTCCAGCTGTGGTCATCGAAGGGATAGATGTGTGTGGACCTGGGCTCGAAGGCCTGTGAGTCAGAGTTCCAATGTATAACAATATGTATGTATGATCAGGAGGGAGAGGAGAATTCAGACCTACAACTGACTTTGAAAGTTCTTTTACTTGAATACTATCTTCCAACTGGAAGAGTACTCAAGAAAGAACTGGTGTGTTCATCTCTAATTCTGTAGTAGTACCAGGTCTATCTTGTAAACTAATGCCCGCAAGCGAAGGATCAATCTTCGATGCACCCACTGTTATTAGTTGAAAGCCACTGGAAGAATCGCTCCTACACCTTCTAGGAGAAGGCTCTGGATTCGCAGGTGAAATCCCACGAAGTCTACGCGAGCGTCGAGATGGTCGGTCAACCACTTTGAATTATTTTTATAATATCTACTTAAAGACTCAAGAAAATTGAAATCTAGGCCAACTAGGAGAACATAACACACACTAAGAATGTCCCTAAAGAGATCAACAATTAAAAAACTTTCAAGTATTTCCACTCCGGGTGATTAGGATCGGACACCAAAATAGAAGAAAGTTAATAATAATGGCCTTCCGAAAATAGACTGGGGTAATTATGCCCCAGGTCTACTAGCGAAGGTATCAAAGTTAGTTATGCCAACCTCTAGACAACAGCCTTTGTCAGTGCAAGCTCCCAAGCTTCACAACGGTGCCCTCTAGAAGTACTGCTGAACGTGATGCAATGTCAACCTCAGGTGCCACAAGACTCCCCTCCGCAGCCACTTGTGTGGATCCCTAGCATAGGCAACTAAAGACACCAACTCGTATTAGAAGCTGGGAAGAACAGTCATGAGGTAGGATCCGACAAGTAATAGAGGGGGTATCTCTCGTCCTTATCTTCACGAACCGTCGTGCTTAACTCCCAATCACAGAGCTTTCTCGGTCTCCCTAACGCTATTGGATTTCACTCTTTAATCAGACTTCTATTTTTTACAATTTAGAGTGGCCTTGGAGAGTTTACTCTCCTCTCGCCTAATCCAAGGCCCTAAATAAACCTAAAAGTTGTTGGTGTATTTTGATGACAATACAAAAAGTTCTAGTTTATTTTATTAAGTGCTTGATTTTAAGTGGCTGTTCTTTTAATTCAAAGGGACAATATGGAAATGAAACCAATGGTGTTTGTATGATGCAAAAGAAATTAATGAAAAACTAACTTATATGAAATGCAATTGTTTGTTCTTTGATGAAACGCAATTTTTACTTGGGTTCTAAGAAACTTTTATAAAGGAACAAATTTTTCTCTTTTCTTTTCTTATAGCAGACTTCACACTCACAAAAACTAAAAAGACTACTGATGCTTTAATAATGCAAAACTACCCTAATGCAAGGCGTACATGATAATGCAAGATTCTAGATTACTCTGAAAAAAATGAAAGCAATTGTTTATAACTTTTAATAAGCCAAATTAATTGTTTGAAAAGAATGCAAGTTTCAAATACAAATGTTCCTTCAAATAAGAAAGGCCAATCTCGAAAAATCACAATTCACTTTCAAAAAACCAAAGAAACCAAAATGGAACTCGGTAAGAGAAACCAAAAACAATGCTTTTTAAGAACTTTTTTTTTCAAGAAACAATGAAAACAACTTTTCAAAAGCACTCAAAATGCCTCCAAAGACTCAAATACCGAAAGAAAAGCACAACGAAGCTTTGTAAGTTAACAACTCAACACGAATGAAAACTTGAACAAAAAAGGGTTTCAACTTGCACTAAATGATCCAACAACAACAAAAGAGCTTTGAGAAATTGACCAAGAAGTCAGGAAAGAAACATTTTCAATTTCATCAAAAACTTTTAAAAAGCAAGAAAAGGTGTAAGGCCATGAAATGACAGAAAGCAAAGAGAGTAGACCAATAATCAAGTTTGACACAAATATTGAAAACAATCTGCTGTTCCGGAAGACCAGAACAATCAAGAACCTCGATAAGAAGCATTGTGTGTTCAAACACAAATCATAAAACTCAGTCAAAAGCAAACCTAGGCCTAAAACTTTTCAAAGCAGGAGAGAATTCAAAATAGTAAGCTCACTAAATAATTAAATTCTAAAGACAGAAACTGACCACTTAGAAACCAAATAGACCAAGAAACAAATCTTTTTGGGCAGAAATATTTGAAAAAAGCATGAAAAAATGGTATACACAACTGTACTCCAGCACAGGTGCATGTACACATGCTTCTGACAAAAGAAACTCGCGTATACACAGTTTCAATTCACATAAACAAGCATGTGTATTCTTCTGTAAATAGACAAAGGTGTGTATACTAGGTTTTGCAAGAAAAATAAAAAACAAGGCCTGATAAAAAACATCAGACTTGAAGTCTGAGTTCCTACAGGAGTAGGAAATACTATCACAACAAGCAAACCAAGAACTGAGCCCTGACTAACACTGAACAATCCAAACTAGGAATAACAAGGTTTTTATTCCCAGTGGTGTTGCCAATGCTATTACGGGAATAAGTACCCTAGGGCTTTGGGTTAGAACCCTAATAGAGCAAGAGTAATCTACAACGAGAAACACGCATACAACTCAGGCAACATGCTTAAATAAACAAACTATGCAAGGATGAACATACCCGGATGTCCTTCATTTGGGTAGTTCCAGCTTGGTTCAGACCCTCTGCAACTCCTGATGATCTTCAAATATGCAAATCAACCAATTTGAATACACGTAGCAACATATAGATAAAGCATTTTAATGAAATCAACTTTATATCATATAAGAAAATGGTTAGTTATACATCGAAATAATCATTCATACTAAATTAAAACAACAACATCTGAAGCATAAATAAAGTCAATCTCAGGAACAAGATAATGTATCTCTTTATTGTAGAAAACTATAATAAACATGGAAAGAGTTCACTTGAGTCTTCTCCTTTCAGCTCCAAGCAGAACCGTCCTCCAGGTCTGTCCAATCCCAGTCTTCAAAAACCTCCTTCCATAACCAATACCATGATATCTCAAGAAAGTGGGAGAGTATCAACACTGAAGGAAACAAGGGTTTCCTAAACTTGGGGACGTGCTTGAAGCACATGGATACTTCATACTTGGTTAGGGGATAATCTTAGTATAGTAATTCTATCTCTTCTCTCCTCCTTAAGGCCTTCCCATAGAAGTCTTATTTATACTTGTCCCAATTAGTTTTTCAGTTGGGAAATAGTTGGGCCATGGGCACTAGGAGGTAATCAACAGGTAAAACCCGTGAACTCCACCCATAGTTAAGGAAATTTAATTTTTTTAAGTGTTTTAACACATATAGGCAGGTTGGGTATTGACTAACCCGTGTGTACATGCTTTTATCACAGGGAAAAGTAGGGTACAGGGTGTAAAACATTGTTTCTAAAATATTTGGACCAAGTCTGGAAGGAGGGGTTGCCCTAGGCCATAAACCAAGCATCACAAATACCAAGGGTGATATTTGGAGCTATAACACATGGGATGCTTGCTTCACCCTATATAATACTCTTTTGAGTTGGCACACATGTGACTCATGGTCCAAGGTTTAAAAATTTTCGGGCTACTCTATGTACACCTCTTCCTGAATCATGCCATTGAGGAAGGCAGTCTTCACACCCATCTGATGGATCTTCCAACCCATCTACACTAATAGTGCGAAAATAGATCTGATTGATGAGTACCTTGCAATAGGAGAAAAGGTCTCATCATAGTCAATGTCCTTTGCCTGTGAAAAGCCACGAGCCACAAATATGGACTTATGCTTCTCCACATTACCATTTGTAGATTTATTTACCTTGTAAAGCCAATGGGATCTCACAACTGACCTGTCCTCCAGTATTGGGGCCACATCCAAAACATTGTTTCAAACTATGGAGTCATACTCCTCCACCATCGCATCAACCCAAACCGAATGTTGCATTGCTTCCTGAAAGGAAGATGGCTCTATCACAACACATGTACCCATAAGTGCCATGTATCTAGTGTACCTATTTGGTGACTTCCTTTGTCTGCGCTGAGAAGAGGGTGCTCCTAAATTCTCCTGTGCATCATCCAGCAATCTGTCAGCCTCTCTAGTGTAATTTTTTCCCTCTCTAGAAGACTTTGCCTAAGTGGATTTCTCCACTCTCTGAACCTTTGCATGTGGCTAATCCACATCAATCAGAGGTCCCTCACCTTAGGAGCTAAAATCTCCTCATCTGCATGTAGCTCAATCTCCCTCTCAAGGGATACTCACACAACCTTGTCCTCATCGAACTTGATATCTCTGCGAACCACTGTCATCCGATTGGTCGACATGTACACCCGATAGTTGTGGGGTGTATTAGTGTACCCCAAAAATATCCCCAGCTTTGTTGTTGGGTCAAGCTTGTTCCTTGCATCTTTGGTTACATGGAAATAAACTGATGACCCAAAAATCCTAAAGTGACCAACATTTAGCCTCTTACCAGAATAAGCCTCCTCTGGTGTCTTCATCTCAAGTATTTGATGTGGGCTATGGTTTGGAACATAAAATGTCGTGTTTCATGGCTCAACCCATAAGTGTAGTGGTAGGCCTTGATCATGCAACATCGCCCTTGCTTCCCCTACTATGCTTCTGTTCCTCCTGTCGGCAACCCCATTCTGTTGAGGATTATGGGGTGTCGTCAACTCTCATTTAATACCTCTTGGTACACAAAATTTATTAAAATCATTGGAGACATACTCACAACCGTTATCACTTCGTAGAGATTTAACCTTCTTGCCATACTCTTTCTCTACCAATGCTTTGAACTCACAAAACTTTGTGAAATTTTGATCCTTTTTCTGCATAAAAAATACCTAGCATTTACGATAATAGTCATCAACAAATATAACATAATCCCTATGTTTGGCCATGGATGTTGTTGAGAATGGTCCACACACATCTGAATGGACTCTCTCCAGTATAGACTCTACTCGACTATCTCTGTCTCCAAAGGAAGACTTAGTGTATTTTTCTAAAGTACAACCCTTGCATGTATCAACTTGCTCAAGCTAACCTTTGGGAAGGCCGGTATATATTTGTTGCAATATCTTCAAATCCCCATGATGCAAGTGGCCCAATCGTCTGTGCCACAACTTGCTGACATTTTGGTTCAATACGTTTTCCACTTTTGAAATCAAAGCAACACAATCCTCTACCTCTATCCTATAGAGATTCTGAACTCGAATCCCTATCTTCTTTACTTGAACCATGGCTATGTGTCGAAGGAATGCCTTTGTCTTATAAAATATCACATCATAGCCTCTATCCTCAAGCATGGCAATAGATACCAAGTTCTTCATCAATCTGGGTACATGCATAATATTCTTCAAGGTGATTGGAGCTACATTCTCCCTATGAAAAGTAAAGTGGCCACACGAGTAACACTATACTTACCGTCATCACCCATATTAATATGCATCTTGAGATCTTTCTCCTCTAGTTTAGTGAATAACTTTTTGTCACTAGTCATGTGGAATGAAGCTCCACTGTCTAAGTACTAGACACTTCCCATCATTGAAGACACCATACATGCAATGAGGGAAAAGTCCAATTCAAATTGGGAGGCTAAAGCCTCCCCTGCCGCTCCTCGTGAGGGAATTCTCTTTGGACTTCTTCAATGCACAACTTGTAGCAAAGTGTCCCATCTTGTGACTATGAAAGCATTTAACTTCCATCATTTCCTTCTTCTCACCTCCATGATAAGAATCTGATTTGGAATAGGAATTTTTACCTTTCCCCTTCCTCTCCTTAATCGCTAAGGTACAATTCTCTTCATCATCAGTCTTTGATGAAGAGACATCCCTGGTGTTCCTCATGATCTCATCCTGCATCAAATCCAACCACAGTCGTTCCCAATCTGGCAGCTTCTCCTGACCATTAACAATTCATGATAACTATGCCAACACTTTGGGAGTCCAAGAAGAGAAAGGCTCACCATATCTTCCTTGGCAACCGTAATTACAACACTTCCAAGTTCATCCTCACATTGAGTGAACTTTGTCAAGTACTTTGGAATTGTCTCACCTTTCTCCATCTTGATTTTACGAAGTTTATCCTTCAGTGCCAACTTCCTTTGATCACTTCTATTCTGATACAAGTTTGTCAATGTTTTCCACATAGCATGCGGGGTTTCCTTTCCATGGAGACTTGAGACAATATGATCTCAAACTCCCTCAAGGATTATCCAACTTGCCTTGGCAACACACTTCTTTGACTTGGCCAAGTTCTGTGCATCAGTAGCTACTCGCTTAGGAATTGTTTATTCAACAAATTCCTTCAAGCCATTTTCCTCTAGCATAGCCTCCATCCTATCCCTCCAAGCTATGAGATTCGAGTTGCCTTCCAAGGCATACTCAAGCCTCAATCCATGGAACACCATTTTCCAATCATGAAGTATGTATTGCAAATTTGACTTTCACCTATAACCCATCAACTTAAGACTTCGAAATCTCCTTTAGTATATTGTTCTCAGCTCCAATACCATGTAGAAAATCCTATAGATTCACAAGCTATTGCAATTTGCTAAAGAAAGAGACAATAATCTACTTATACTCTTTATAGTGGAAGCCCATAAACATCAGGAAAATAATAATCAATAGAGGAAGAGAATCAAAGGCACATAACACAATAAATATTTGGGGAAAGCCACAACTCAAAACCCCAATATTTGTTTTGTATTAATCTAGAAAATTAAGATGAAATAACAATGCTTGTTCTATCTAAAACAATCCCAACACTCAGGAAATTCAATTTCCAACTCATAAGCAAGATCAAGGCCAAATCTTAGCCTCTTCAATAGATCTCCAAGTCTCTATTCCAATGTGTAATTCCTATGGAGGATAGCTTGTATTTAAAAGGAAATAAAGCCTCTAAAAACTACGCAATCCCTTAAGGATTAGTTCTTGGTTGCATGCACTATCAATGAGAAAAATATAAAACAAATAGTATATTTTCCCTGCACTCTAGTCTCAAATGGGTCTTTCTCAAAATCGACATGGATGATTTTGTGATGAGTAAATATTCAGTTAACTAGAGTAGCACTGGTGGAGTTCATTAGTGTCACCACTGACTGTTAACTCACTATTAGTTCTCTCAATCAGTTTGAGAACTAATTTAACTGAACTGACTCATGAAAATGAGTCTTCTATTTTAAAACTCACAATTAACTCATATTGGACTCCCAAAAGGTAGGGGGAACATATAAATGACTTCCAAAAGACTTCCAACTCGAATTTCCTAAGTTAAGTAAGTTTAATAAACTTAATTTAACTATTTTAAGTTTCTATGAGAATAGAATTCGAATTTAATTCATAGTTTAATTCAAGGACAAATGAAACTAGAATTTCTTGTTGTCATTTCTTAACATTGAAAACCTTACTCATCTTGTCAATATCTTCGCAACAGAGGTGTATGAACTAAAGAAACGAATGATAAAGACATCTTCTAGTAGCCGACCTCCCAGACAATAGAAGAAGAGCATATAATCAGGCAGCAACAACTTCGCCGCTAAAACTTCGTAGAGTTCTAGCTTAGTGTTCTAGAAGAAAATGTGCATGAACCCCAAGTTTTTCTCATTCCATGAAGAACATCACCCAGAAGGGGCTTGTCTGCAATGGAAACGAGTTGCGGGCTCGATCTGCAACAATATGATCAATGTCGTAAACAATGTGCAGTGTCAACTAGAAGACGAAGATGATGAAGAAGATGCTGCATCTGATGAGGCACCAAGTACTGGGTAGGTGATCAACATGTATCAATGGTCGCGTGCAACATAGAAAACAAACACCGAGAAGCAACCCCCAAAGAAAAATGGTTAATAAAGTCTCAGAAGTCAAGGGGCTCCCCTTACTATAGGGGAGATGCAAGAAAAGATGAAACTAATGATGAGGAAGGTTGATACACTAGCCGTCCCAAAGCAGAAATCTCAAAGAAATCCCAGGAAGACAACTACAAACAATAGTACATCCATTAGTAGTAAACTTCAGAACACTCTGCTAGATAGTACAAACACGAGTCTGACCCCGAACAGCTTGGTGAGTTTACTTGCTTTTGAATACAGTTTTGTGTAGGATATGAAGAAAACCTATGCAAACATCTCTTTGTTCGAGTTAGCTAAGCTCAAGGGTCAGTAGGATATTCTACTACGCGCATTGGGGAAAACATCCACAGACAATAAAACCTCTACTAGAAAGGGAGCAAACACATATCCTAGTTCACTCACAATTGTGCTCAACACACTTCAGATGGAAGAATCAAATTTTGTTTTCCCTCTATTCTTGCTCTCATTTCAAATTTTGAACTGCAATGTTCACAACTATCTGGTTGACTCTGACACATCAGTTAACATCATGCAACTCTCCATTTCCAAGAGGATCAATGCACAATGGAGCAAGAAATCTATGCAAATCATCCAACTAGATTGAACATGCATACCATCCATTAGTGAAATTTTGGATGTGATCATCTGATTATCTCATGATAGCCGAGTTCACCAGTGCATCAACATTTTCATTGTGGACATACCAGAAGCGTATGACTTACTACTTAGTAGAGACTGGTCCAACAAGTTGAATGTGTACTTTGACACAGATTGGTCACACTTATGGCTTCCCTACGAGGGAAAAATAAATAATATCCGAGTGTTATCTGAGAGATACATGAAACAGTCACTTCCATCAATGGTGAGAACAATGCATTGGATTTTACAGAAGTCATGTTCATAAACTACCTCTTAGAAACACAGCTGGGGTGTTATCTTACAAAACCAACTCCAACCCCACATAGTTGGGTCTCCTTCCTTTTCGAACTGATGGAAATGAAACATGTACAGTACATTATAACCCTAGTAGTAGTAGTAGTAGCAGTAGCAGTAGTAGTACTAGCAGATTAAGCGGTTTGTGTATAGACAAGTTGTGGACCATGTATTTTGATGGATCAAAGACACAGGATGGCTTGGATCTAGATGTGTCTTAATAGACCCAAAGCATAGGAAACACTTGATCTCAAGTTGCTTTCAGTTTGAGTGCAGGAACAACATTGGTGAATATGAATCACTTGTATTGGGCTTGTACAAAGCCATTAGCCTCAATGTTGTTGTGCTCAAAGTGGTAGATGATTCAAAAATCATGGTATGGCAGGTAACACCATACATTGTTCATCACCTCATCCCAAAATTTATCAAGAAGAGGTATGGAAATTGATCTCTAACTTCCAAGGTTTCAATATCATTATTGTGCCAAGAATGCATAATGCAACTACCGAAGCCTTAGCTAACACAACTGCTAGGATGACAACGCTTAGGGATATGCTTACTATTGAAATTTTGTATAAGCCTTCTATCCCTGATAACATAACTTATTTATGAATTTTTTTGACAATGATCAACAAATACTGCACTTCATGTCCAACATTGATGTCTTCAAGGCTGCAACGATTGACGAAAATGAGCATGAGCAGTCTCTATAAACCACAACTGATGACAAGAAATGAAACCTAATCCCCAAGGGTGTGGTATCTCTCAGAAAGTTCTATGACTTTCAAAACTACTTTCAAGGGCTAAGAAACAACAAAACCCATAGTTCCACCATGATGCACAGACAAATCAACTTGGGAACAAAACAAGATCTAAAGTTCATTAATATTGGTACGTGTTGTACACCACAGAAGAGGCAAGCCTTTGTCCTCTTTTTTAAGAAGTACCAGGATGTATTTGCATGGACATATGATGATCTGAAAACATATGTCACTTGAATAATCCAACATGTGATTCTGGTCAAAGAAGGGGTCAAGCCATTTTAGCAGAATCTCATAAAAGTACATTTGTCACTTGAACCCCTCATATAGAAAGAACTGACTAAGTTGTTGGATGCATGAATCATTTACAAAGTTTGTTATTCTACGTGGGTTTTTAACTTAGCTCATGTACATAAGAAGTCTGGGGAGATCCACTTATGCGTTCATTTCTGAAACTTAAACCGTGCCTTGGACAAAGATAACTACGCCGTCCCATCGATGGAACATATTTTATAGATAGTATCTGGAGTGGAAATGTTTTCTGGGATACAACCAGGTTCTGGTAGTGGAACCTAATAGATTGAAAAATACCTTCCGTACCAAGTGGGGTATGTTCTCCTATAGAAGAATGTCATTTTGGCTTGTGAATGTAGGCACAACCTTTCAATGGGCCATGGACATTTCCTTCCATTGACTTATTAGATAGAGTGTAGTGGTGTACCTTGATGACATGACTGTCTTTCCCAAAAAATGGTTAGATCACATATGCCACTTGAAGAAGATATCCTAGTGATGCCGAAAATACAGGATATCTTTGAATCCCAAGAAAAACGTATTTGCAGTGTCTGAGGGGAACCTCCTTGAGCACAACATTGCCAGAAGAGGGATCAAGGTTGATCTGTACTGAATTCAGACAATCACATAGATTCCTCACCTAGCCAACAAGAATGCCATGCAGTCCTTCTTGGGAAAGATAAACTTCCTTCAGAAGTTCATCTTGGATTATGTGCATATAGTGAAACATATGCAAGACATGATCAAGAAGGATGTAGTCTATAAAGGGGGTCAGAAGGAAAAGAATGCATTCACCTGTATCAAGTGGGTTATAACAGATGTGCCTGCACTTTACAACCCATACTTAACAAGGATTTCTTACTATACACCTTCGCCTCCGATAATTCGCCTACATCAGTACTCACTGAGAAGGATGAGATGAATGATGAACGTCCCATCTCCTTCATGAGTGCAAACATGCAGGGACCTGAACTCGACTACCCCTCCATTTAAAAACCAGTATATGAAGTATACAAGACAATGAAACACTTCAAACCCTACTTGCTAAAGAACCATTGCATAATCTTTGTGCCACACCCAATAGTCATATCACTTCTTGTAGAACAAGAGCTCGGTGAAAGACATACAAACTGGATGAAAAGCTTGCAAGAGTATGATCTTGACATCAAGGCAGTTCACACTCTCAAGGGTCATGGTCACTGCAGACTCGTAGCTGAAGCAGTCCATGCATAGAAGGAAGAAGAAGAGCTCGCTGGTTGGGAGCAAGAAACCGAGATGTACGATGTAGAGCGAGCACCGCCCACCTGATATGGAAAGCCTTGGTATGAAGATGTGCGATAGTACCTTGAGAATAGCACCATTCCATCTCACTTCTCCATGAGATAGAAGAGGGCACTTCTCCTCAAAGAATTACCTTATCAGTTGGTGCATGAAGTGCTTTACAGAAAGCACAACAATGGAATTTTTCTCTGGTTCCTAGAGACAGATGATTCAGAGAAGGTCTTGCATGATCTGCATGATGGACCAGCCCTGGGCCACTTCGCGGGAAACACCATTACGCACAAAGTCATGCGAGATAGTTTCTACTGGCCCACATTATTCAAGGATACACATGCTTATGCCCGCAAGTGCCTGGTTTGTCAGCGATACACTGACAGAACACGAAGGTTAGTATCCTTCGTGCACCCTATTGCAGTGACTGAACCACTTAAACAGTGGGGCCTTGACATCATTGGGGAAATATTCCTACATTCATAGAAACAACACTGCTACATCTTGAAAGCTACATATTACTTCATGCGGTGGACAAAACTAGTTCCGCTTAAGCAAGTGAATGACCAGGAAATCATCAAATTCCTTCAACAGAACATCATCTTATGGTTTGAAATTCCGGTATCACTTGTTTTTTATAATGCAACTTACTTTTCATCTTTAAAGCTTTATGATTTTACATTGCAATATGGTATCGTGCTTAAACACTCAACTAAGTACCACCCACAGGGAAATGGTATCATAGAATCTACAAATAAAAACATTATCCACATTATCGAGAAGGCCATTTACTCTGAACAATGTAACTGACACTCCACTTTGACGAATGCTTTATCGGTTGACCATGTAACACCCAAACCATCTCCTAACACTTTTCCATACTTCCTAGTTTATGGGAAAGAAGACATCCTTCTGCCAAACATCTGCTTGCCTGTGCTCCAATTGTCCCAAGAATCCTAAGGCAAGCTTTATCTGCTAGTTCAGCGTAGGATGGATACACTTCAAAAGTTGCAGGAAGAAAGGATGAAAGCAAAATAAAAATTCACACTCCAATAGAATCGTATCAAGAGATGGTTCGACAAGGAGTCTGCAGGGAACACTAATTCGATGTGGGTGACTTAGTCTTGAAATGGGAAAAACCCCATGAAGACAAAGGAAAACATATGAAGTTCCAGTCCCTGTGGATTGGTCCATACACTATCCAGGAAAAGCTTGGCCCACACATGTACCATCTGCAATCACTTGATTGGAGGATTGACAGCCTTACTATCAATGAACAAGACTTAAAGCACTACTTTCAGTAAGCCGAGGCCACGCCCCATGCCATGTACATAGTCTATTTACTTCTTGTTGTCGTTTCAGTTTCTGTGCTATTTTTCCTTTTCTTTGTTTTGTTTGCCTAATATCATGATATTTTTGGTTTTTCCAATAAGTTCTACCCTCTACTAAGTTCTGGATATTGAATGAGTATGTGGCTGAGATACAAAGAGTCTTGTGATACCATAATACTTGGCTATTCCTGTGTCCATCTTCGCTGTGCTTAGTTATAACCTTCGGCTGATTAAGTCTTGATAGAAAATACGAGCCTTCTGTAAGGGAAGCTCTAGTCCAACCATGAACCTATGTCCACATTGGGAAACCCCATGCCTATACTCATTCCTCTGCTCTATGTGTTTGAGCTCATACAACTAGTAGAAAGGGAGAAGGGGAAAATCTAAATGAGCAAACCTAAATCAGAGGTCTTACATGCTTCTCCAAAGGAACAACCTCTTCTGCTCTCAATAAGTCAGGATCCCTCTTCCACCCATAAAATAAATAAGTGCTTATGCATAGTCCTCTTTTCAAAAAATACAAAGGCGAAAGAAGAGAAAGGCTTCTTGCATAGAGAGGTGAAGCATGCAACTCCACCGGGGTACTGACCAGGCTCGATTCTAGTGGTGAAATGCATGTATTCCTATGTCACTCCACTGGGGTACTGTCCAAGCTTGCTGGTAGTGGAGCAACACCAAAGATGAAAACTTATAATCTGAAAATTTTTAAACTCACGAACCGAACTACCCTTCTCGATTTTGAAACACTGTGGTCAAGTTGAAACCTGTTGTTGTATTTGACTGAGTCGGAAAAAAGTGAACCATTTTTATCCATGGGGTAAGTGGGGAAATTGAAGTAACCCACACATCAATTCAATACTCCTTGATAGACCAAGGCTTTGTGCTGTCAATGAACCGAAATACAGAAGCTGGTATTCAATGAGTGTGTTGCCAAGTGTTGTAATGACTGCAACAACCTCCAACGTTTTGGCCTGTGTCCAATTTTGGAGCCTTCCTTTGTATTTCCTTGATGATTACAAGCACTTGGGCTCATGCCATGAGCTTGTGTCGATTCTTTGTACCCTCTTTTCTTGACCGTTCACCAATCGTCTTTTAGCATGTTGGTTGCAATGTCATGCTTGTAGTCTTGTTCTAGATATGTTGAAGGTCTGCCTTCATGTGTACAAGTTGTGTTCGATATGTAAAAATTAGTTACACTCACACACAAAGTTGTATGCATTGTTGCGTAAGTGTTGTCACAATCATTCAATGATCTATCTCAAGTGTCACACTTGTTTCTTGCACCCTTTAGTTAGTCACACTTAGCATGTTGTCTTGTTGGTTTGAGGTGTCTTGTCATCGATTCATGTTGAGTGTGTGTTCACAAGCTCATGTATACATGAGTTCACTCGCTCACACACTTAACCATTTTTCCAAAGATCTGTCAACCAGACCAGCCTCCACCAGCCAGACCTCCATCGAGCTACACTACGCAGTCTTAGCCCTCAGTGACCAAGCACTGTTGCCTAGATTTACATAGAGCTTGATGTTTCCTATCAAGCAGTCTACATTGCACAATCCTAGAATCAAACTAACTGAATGCCACCCAAAAATGTTCAAAAGTTTCCCAAGATGTTATCTCAGTCTGCGCTTCCCGCAAGCTTATGCATCAAGCATCCCACCGGTAAACCAAAGAATTTGACTTGGGCAGTGACTGAGGGCTGCAATCTTGCCAAAAATTGCACATAAGCTTCCAGCTTGCCTGCTTGCACTGACTAAAGAAATTTCACAGATAAGCGGGATAGGCATCCGCTGCATATCACTACACTATCTCTAGAAATTGCGTAGTTTTGTTAGTCAGTTCCCCTACCGGCCTGCCTACCACTCCTCCTGAAAATTGTACAGTTTTCTTGGATAGTCCACCAGCTACCCTACACCCTGCTTAGCTTGGAAACTGTGTAGACATGTATTTCGTGACTACCTCTCAGATCTACGCAGTTTTGTCCAACAAGCTCTCACAGCCTAATCTCGACCTCTTCTAGAAATATGCACATTTTTCACTGCTAGTGCCTCCTGCTACTTGCACTCCCTTCGTGGGAAAAATTATGCATTTCTACCTCCTAGCTGAGCTAGATCTCGCAAATGTCACTATTGTCCCAGACTGCTCAATCCAGCCTCTCAGTGACCTCTGCGCATTTTTTCCTGACAGTGTCCCAGAGCCTCACATCCCAACATGAAATGTTCTCATCGTAGTTTAAGAGCCTCATCCTCTCTCGCGGTAACCTGTATCTGAAAAGGAAAAATGATGCATCATGGTAGACTAGGGGATTTTTGGATTTGATTTCATCTCATCATGATTGATCGTAGAGACAGGTACATGGATGAGATATGGCATGACGACAAATGAGATGAACAAGGAGCGCATGCTAGGAGACGTTTTCACAAATGGATGAACACATTAAGCATGCCAAGTACTAGCGAAGGGGATACATGCACATACAACATCAAGCAAAAACCAATACCATCAAAGACTCCACACACCTTGTAATGCGGGGGTGAAGCTATGATACACCAAGAGCACATTCATGACTCAACAACACTGCATCTTAACATGGAAACCACCATTAGCATGAACATGCCAGCACTGTCATGTCGAGTCATGTCATGAGTTGTCCTGGCCACATCACTATTGTGGGCCATACTTCTATAATCAATGTAATGTAACGTGGAAGTCCAAGAGACCCACATATGAAGTTTAAGAGTCATGTAAGTCAAATAGTCATGAGGGAAGTTGAAGATTCACAAGGGTCAAGTTCACCCTTGGTTATATATACCCCACATTTTTACATGAAAAAGACTTTTCACCTTGGCTCCTCCCACATATCCTTAAGAGTCTGTAGTCTTTTCTTTGAGGAACAAGTAGTGGCTCCAACACCTTGCTATCAGGGTTAATGATTATGGTGTATGGATGTGTCTTGGAACTTTCGCTTAATTCAGAAGCCTGTTAACAGGCCATCACATTTTCACACATGTATTGTATTCATTTGTAAGAATATTCTTTAGATGCTTGTAATGCATGTTGCTTTAACTTGTACTAATATAGTTGAACTATTTCGGTTGTTTTAGTGAATATGCTATTGAAATGTATTGTTTAAGTTGTTATCATTGTCTCGCTTGTGTGGACTACTCCGTCAGAGACTCAATAGATCCATTCTTGTAAACTTGTTATAATGAGCATCGCACTCGTGTGGACTACTCCATTGGGTGTTGTATGTGCTATATGTTTACCTTTGTGTTTGTGACTATTGCATCCATGTGGACTACTTCTCTAGAAGCTATGCATATCTTGATGTGTTGCGTGTCTCTAACAAAGTTGGGACTATTCCCTTTGGACTTGAGACTCACTCTCACCCTCTCCCTCTGCAGTGAAAGAAATTAGACACAAGTTACACTAAGCACTCACTAGCCACACAAACCTCACTGTTTGAAGACTAAGTATACCACTCTCATGTGTAGAATTTCCCACTGTAGATCACCTGATAATGCAATATACTAAAGAAAAATACTTGATCTACTTCTACAAACAAACTTGCAGAAGCTTAATCGATTTTGAGAAAGATCAAATAGAACACATATAACAGAGAATGAGAAATAAATCACACATGAACACAAAAGAATACTATGGGGGAAGCCTTAGCTAAAAAACCCTGATCTTTGTATTATCATACAAGTGGAAATATGTCCGGATTACATAAAGCTTTAACTCACAAGCTATCCAGCTCTCAGTATAGTCCCTCAATATAGCTCACAAACTAAATAGACACAACATATGCCTTCCCTCAGCCTCCAAGCCTCCTATTTCCTTATGCATTTTCTCTTGGGGTCCAATGCTGCCACCTTTATGAAATGACCTCTCACACAACTCACCAAACTCAAAAGTGACTATGCAATCTCCAAGGAATGAATTATTTCTGCATGCAAGAGATATCCTTAATGGAATATCCTTGCAACTAATAGTACACTGTCCCATCATCTGATCTCAACTGGGTCTATGACTGAGATGACACGCATGAGTTATTTATGAGGGAATATTCAGTTATCTGAAGTGTAGCAGTTACATGCATGCATGCATTAACTAACTAAACTTGCAATCAATTCCACAAATTGTTGGAACTAATCTAACTAGACTTAACTCAGTTAACTGAGCTAAGTAATTACAACTCATCCTAATCTCCTTAATCAAGGTAAAACTTCCTCAATCAAAGGGAAATCTGTTGCATGTCTTCACATAGACTTCAAGTTTGATTTGCTACAACTAATTAACTCAAGATGAATTAATCAATTATTTTACAAACAATTGCTAAGATCAAATTCAAATTTTAATTCTCAATTTTAGTTTAGGGAATAACCAAAATTGGAATGTATCCCAAAATGCTATTTATAGCAGTGCTATTTTTAGTACTTCTAGTTTTAGCATTTCTTGTTGCTATTTTCAACACTCCCTCTCAATGAAAAAGGGATTATCAGTCACCCCAATCCTATCTCTATGGAACTCGAACTTGAATTTTGACGATTCCTTAGTCAAAATATCTGCATCCTGTTCCTCGGTCAAAATGTACAGCAACAAAATGAGCCTCTTCACCACACAGTCTCGAAGATGATGATACCGGATATCTATGTGCTTGGACCTGTCATGAAACACTGGATTATCAGAGAGTTTGATACAAATCTGATTATCGTAATATATCACAGTTGGATCCATCCTCTGACCAAACAATCCCACTAGAATCTTACACATCCAAATGGCGTCGGATGATGCCTGAGTGGCAGCCATGTATTCAACCTCTGCTGAGCTAAGTGAAACTGACCTCTGTTTCCTGCTGTGCCAAGAAATTGTAGCTGAGCCAAGGTTGAAGATTCCTCCAGAAGTGCTCTTCCAGTCTAATGGACTCCCTGCCCAATCTGAATCTATGAAGCCTTGAAGCTTCACTCCCTTTGTCCATCTGTACCATAATCCATACTGAGATGTGCCTTTGAGGTATCTCAACACATGCTTCACTACCTTCCAAAACAACTTGGTAGGCTCAACCATAGCTTGACTCAGCTGGTTCACCGCAAAGCATAAATCTTGTCGTGTGTTCACTAGATACATCAATGAATCCAAAGTTGCTGATAAATAGTAGCAGCTACTACCTCACCTGAAGTAGCATCCTCCTTCCTCTAGTTACTAGCTAGAGGAGTCTACATGGGGTTGCACTTCTCCATGTGGAATCGCCTGAGTATCTCATTGGCATACTTGCCTTAAGACACAAATACTTCCCCACATTTTTGCCACACTTCCATGCCTAGAAAGTAGTGCATAAGACCCATGTCTTTCATCTCGAACTCTCTTGCAAGTTCCTCCTTGCAAGACTTGATCAAGTGATCATCACCTATCAAAATTAGATCATCCACATAAAGAACAATGATCAATGGCTTACCTTCTACCATGATGTGGTAAAGGTATTCATTTGCTTCACTCTTGGTGAAGTCCAACTGGGTGAAATAGCTGTTGATCCTAGTGTACCAAGCACAAGGTGCTTGCTTCAGCCTGTACAAATCCCCCTTGAGTCGGCACACATGTGACTCATGATCAAAGGTCTCAAAATCTTCCAGCTGCTCAATGTACACCTCTTCCTCAATCTTCCCATTGAGGAACGCGGTGTTCACATCCATCTGATGGATCTTCCAACCCATCTGAGTTGATAGTGCCAACATCGATATGATAGATGAGTACCTTACTACAGGAGCAAAATTCTCATCATAGTCGATCCCCTTGACCTGTGAGAAACCACAGGCAACAAACCTTGCCTTATGTTTCTCAACACTGCCATCAACTACCTGCTTTACCTTTGAAGCCATTGGAAACTCACCACTGACTTGTCTTGAGGTCTTGGGAGAACATCCCAAACACAATTTTGAATGATGGAGTCATACTCCTCCACCATAGCATCAACCCATACTGGTTGCTGCACTGCTTCCTTGAAAGAAGAAGGTTCAGACTCTACAGACTCCCCAACTAGGGCCATGTAACCAGTGTACCGCTCAGGTGATCTCGTCTGTCTACACTGAGAAGATGGCTGTCCCACATTCTCTCACACATCTAGCATCAACCTGTCAAATTCCCTTGAGCATTTCTACCCATCTCTGGAAGACTCTGCATGAGTGGATGTCTCCACTCTCGGATCCTTTGCATGCGGCTGCTCCACATCAGTCTGAGGCTCCTCCTCCTTAGGAATTGAAAGTTCCTCCTCTGCATGCAACTTGAGCTCCCTCTCAAGTGATACTAATATGGCTTTCTGCTCGTTGAACTTCAGATCTCTGCGTACCACTGTCCTATGATTGGAAGGCAGGAACACCTAATAGTTGTGGGGTGTATCAGTGTACCCCATAAGTATCCCCAACTCAGCTATTGGATCTAGCTTCTTCCAGGCATCTTTGGTCCCATGGAAATATATCAATGATCCGAAGATCCTAAAGTGACTCACAT
Source organism: Pinus taeda (assembly GCA_000404065.3). Lineage (NCBI taxonomy): Eukaryota > Viridiplantae > Streptophyta > Pinopsida > Pinales > Pinaceae > Pinus > Pinus taeda. Next base: position 60,678 of record APFE031528893.1, on the reverse strand, counting down.
CACATCTGGTCACTTCCCAGAAAAGGCTTCCATTGGTGTCTTCCTCCCCAGTATATGGTGTGGGCTTTTGTTCTGCAATTATACTACTGTATTGCATGCCTCAGCCCACAAATGAAGTGGTAGGCTTTGGTCATGCAACATCGCTCGAGCTACTCCCATAATCGATCTATTCTTCCTTTCAGCCACCCCATTCTGTTGTGGGTTATGGGGTGCCGTCAACTCTCGTCTAATTCCTTCTGTTTCGCAGAAGTCCTTAAACTATTGGGATACATACTCTCCACCATTGTCGCTACGCAAGGCCCTTATTTTCGTTCTAGATTCTTTCTCTACCAAGGCTTTAAACTCACAAAACTTTGAGAAGGTCTGATCCTTCTTCTACATAAAGTAGGTCCAACATCTACGAGAAAAATCATCAATAAAAATAACATGGTACCTTTGTTTAGTGGCGGAGGCTGTAGAGAATGGTCTGTACACATCTGTGTGAACTCGCTCCAGGATTTCTCCAGCTCCACTATCTCGATCCTGAAAGGAATATTTCTCATACTTAGAAAGGTACAACCTTTGCATGTATCTGTCTACTCCAATTTTCCCTTGGGAAGTCGAGTAGAAATATCCTGCATGATCTTCAAGGCCCCATGGTGAAAGTGGCCCAATCTTCCATGCCATAGCTCACTAACATCTTGGCTCTACACCAACTCTGCTTTGGAACTCAATGCAACATAGTCGTGTGACTCTAGCTTGTAGAGATTCTTAACTCGAATCTTAATCCTCTTGGTTTGTCCAGTGCCGATATGCCTCAGGAATAAATTTCCTTTACTAAAGAATATATCATAGCCTTTGTCTTCCAGCATAGCGATAGACACAAGATTCTTCTTCAGACCTGGTACATACTTTACACCAATGATGGTGAGAGGTGCTCCATGCTTCCTTTGAAACAAAATTGTACCTTCACCAGAAACATGGTACCTTCCATCATCGCCCATTTCGATCCGCATATGGAGATCCTTCTCCTCCAAGGTACTGAAAATATTCTTGTCACTGGTCATGTGGAATGAAGCTCCACTGTCCAAGTACCAAACACATCCCACCATGGATGAAACCATGCATGTGATGAGAGAGAAATCCAATTCGAATTGTGAGGCCAGTGCCTCACCATCTGATCCCTTCGAGGAACCCTTCTTGGATTTCTTCTGTGGACAATTCATAGCATAATGGCCCACCTCATGACAATGAAAGCATCTCACTTTCGATTTGTCAAACTTCCTCCCACAATGGGAAGAACTGGATTCGGAATGGGATGCCTTCCCTTTCCCTTTCCTCACCTTACTCAATAAGGCTATATTTTCTTCATCATCTTGCTTTGATGAAGATCCATCTCTGGTGCTTCTTCTTATCTCCTCCTGCATCAGATCCGACCAAAGTCGTTCCTAATTTGGCAGTTTCTCTCCTCCATTTACCAAGTCTTGGTAGCTATGCCAACACTTAAGAAGACCGAGGAGAGCAAGACTCACCATGTCATCATCGGCTGTCGTGATCCCTACACTTCCAAGCTCATCCCTGCAGGTGGTGAGCTTGTTCAGATATGTAGAGATCGTGTCGCCCTTTTCACACTTGATTTTCAAAAGCTTGTCTTTCAGTGCTAGCTTCCTCTGATCGATACTATTCTGATATAGATTTTTCAATGTTTTCCACATTGAAAATGGTGTCTCCTTCCCATGGAGACTTGAGACTATGTGGTTTAGAACTCCCTAGAGAAGGATTCTCCTCGCTCTAGCCACACATTTCTTCCATTCCACCAATTCTTGGGCATTAGCTGCTACTGGCTTGGGGACTTCTTGATCAATGAAGTCCTTTAGACCGTTGTCCTTAAATACCACTTCCATGTGATCCTTCTAGGCTATATAATTCAAGCTGCCATCAAGGGCATACTCGAGACTCAAACTGTTGAACGCCATTGGTGAAATTTGAGATGTGATAAGAATTTGAATTCTATAATCATGAACTTCAAACTTTGAACTTCTCCCTTCTTTGTATACTGTTGTTCGCTTTGATCACCTTTGCTCTGATACCGTGTAGAATTTCTCACTGTAGATCACCTGATAATGCAATATACTAAAGAAAAATACTTGATCTACTTCTACAAAAAAAATTGCGGAAGCTTAATCTATTTTGAGAAAGATCAAATAGAACACATATAATAGAGAATGAGAAATCAATCACACATGAACATAGAAGAATACTCTGGGAAAGCCTCAGCTAAAAAACCCTGATCTCTGTATTATCATACAAGTGGAAATATGTTTGGATTACACAAAGATTTAGCTCACAAGCTATCCAGATCTCCGTACAATCCCTCAATACAGCTCACAGACTGAATAGACATAACATATGCCTTCCCTCAGTCCTCCAAGCCTCCTATTTCCTTGCGTAGTTTATCCGGGGTTCCAATGTTGCCACCTGTGTGAATTGGCCTCTCACACAACTCACCAAACTCAGAGGTAACTATGCAATCTCCAAGGAATTAATTCCTTCTGCATGTAAGAGATATCCTCAATGGAATATTCTTGCAACTAATAGTACACTATCCCATCATCTGATCTCAACTGGGTCTCTGACTTAATTGACATGTGTGACTTATTTATGATAGAATATTTAGTTATCTGAAGTGCAGCAGTTACATGCATGCATGCATTAACTATCTGAACTCACAATTAGTTCCACAAGCTGTTTGAACTAATCTAACTAGACTTAACTAATTTAATTGAGCTAACTAATTACAACTCAAAGTACAACTCATCATAATCTCCTTAATCAAGGGATAACTTCCTCAATCAAAGGGGAAACTGTTGCATGTCTTCACATGGACTTCATGTTTGATTTTCTACAACTAATTAACTCAAGATGAGTTAATTAATAATTTTACAAATAGCTGCTAAGATCAAATTCTAATTTTAATTCTCAATTTTAGTTTAGGGACTAACCAAAATTGGAATGTATCCTAAAATGCTATTTATAGCAGTGCTATTTTTAGTGCTTCTATTTTTAGCATTTCTTGTTGCTATTTTCAACATCATGTGCTAACAAGAAAGAGCTAAGGCATATCTTTAAGATAATGGCAACCAGGCCATGATACTGGATGGGAATCCTACACCAAACTTTGTGAGGTCTATTTAAGATTTCATACCAGGGAGATCCCCTAAATGTTGTCCAGTACAACGCTGTCAGCACATCCCAAATATAATGTCTTTCATCATTTAATGCATTCAATATTGAACATTTCTTGCTTGCACTTGTTGCAGTGTTGATTTCACCTGGTTAGAAGTTATTATTGTTTCAATGCTTGATTCTCACACAATAGTTTATTGTTTAGCACACACCACTAATCCTGCTCCAAAAAACTATCTTGGACAATGCTTGGGAAAATAAAACTTCTAAACAAGTCGTGATAAATAGGTAGCACAGATCAAAAGAGACAACTTCCAAGTCAATTATTGCAACACTTAAGGCAGGGACTTGCTGGCCCACAACTCCCCTTGTTAATACATGGTTTCATAATTATAATCTACACTTTTTAATAATTTTGAAATTCTTGTATTGCTCTTTATTATTGATATTGGATTTCCTTGTTATTCTACTTTATTAAATATATTATTAATGTGTGATTTTATAATTATGACTATAAGTATAATCTACAGGTTATCATAATTTTTGTGGTATATAATGTAATTCTTATAATTGAAGGATGTAAAATATATAACATATTGATTTATGACTATAGTATATATTTATTCATGTTTAGTTAATATAATGTTTTAATTTGATATTATTTTTGAGTAATTAACAATTTTGGTTGAAGTATGAAGAACTATAAATTTATGATTTTGGAGCTCATATTGATCTATGTTAGATAATAGGAGTAACTTGGATGAATACTAATAGAGGGAGAAGTCACATTTGAGGAATAGACTTTTGCTCAATTATGATAGCTAGAGTGATTGGTTATAGACATTTGAATTAGAGTTTTAAAGTTAATTTATGGTATAGGGCTCATAAATTATGGGTCCAATACATTAAACACTTAATTTATGCCCTAAGTACTCTTAACCCTAACTCTAGTTTCACTTTATTTTTTATTAACTAAATTTAGTAAATATGTTTAGGCGAGCACCATGAAATATCATTAAATATAGTAAAACAAATGTTAGTTCATGAAAAATAAATAGCACCTGAAAGAAGAATGTAAAATCCATAGTAAATTAGCTTTTTATACACTTTCATGAATTTCCTTTTGTGACACTCTTGCGACATGCATGTGACTTCCTTTGAAACCTACACAAGTTTCACAATAAATTAAAAGATATCATTGTCGGTAGGGTTAAAACAACTAGGCCTAGAAAAATGATTCATAGGCTAGTGACAAACTTAGTTATAAGCCCCTTTCCTATTTAGGAGGAGTATTTGGGTAGAACCAAGTTTCTTCCATGCATGGGAATAATAATTCATGTAAGAGATATTCACATCTAAAGATAGTTTTATGGATCTTCAATTATTCCTATCTATAGGATTCATCGAGTGACAATTAAGAGGATTTTTTAATCTAGATTTATATTTTAGAAATTAGATTGGAGACCACATTGTTTCTCTTTCTCATTTCAATAAGAAATATTATACTTGTTTGAAGCTCTTCCATAGCAAAGTGAGGATATTCTTCTTCACACATCATTGAGAGAGACTAACCATCAAATAAGGAAAAGGACCCTCCCAAGGAGAGTGTTAGAGCACACTTGTATCCAACCATTCTATTTAGGTTAAATTTCATGTTATATTAGTTAGACTGTGAGTCCTTATATAATCACAAAGTCTGAGATCACAAGTGTCATGATTTGTAAACCTTATCTTTTATTTGTTGTTATCTTGAACCAATTTGTTAGTGAGAGCTATACCTATAATGGCCATATTGATGTACTATAAATTCATAGCTTGAGATAAATACAATGCGTCGAGAATGAGTTGATCCTTTTTTTGCCATATTCTATCTTAGTTACACTTGTGCCTAGTAACTAACATTATACTAAGAGTTAATTATATACTCTATCAATGTATCTTTTCATGAGGTTGTAAGTAGCTCAACGCCAAGCCCCTATAACACTCTTTCACATCATGTGCAATGTCTCATGTGCATGGAAATCAAATTTTTAATTGTGAACATTTGATAAATCATTCATCATGTCAAGTTAAATTTATTTGTGGAATTATAAAAATTAGAAGGAATCGAGAACTACAAGACTTGGAGTCATCATATGTAGAATACATCAGCCTTCAATAACTTATGGAAAGATAGTTATGATGGAGAAAATTTTCCAATTAATCCCATTGATGCTAGAGAACTAGTAGAATGGGAAACAAGAGACAGGAAGTCACTTGATTTTTGAGATGTCCAGTCACTAACAAGATTTATATACATATTAAAAGTGTATCTAATAATTGGACCGCATGGACAACTATTAAAAATACGTTTGATACTCATTATGAAAGAAAAAGGGTTGACCATCATACTGAATTTATTAATCAAAATATCATTGAAGAGGGAGATGTTTTGGGATACATTTTTTGTTTAAAAAATATAAGATGCTAGGAATTACCAAAATGCGCTTTAAAATATGTGAAAGAAAATTTTGTGAGTTATTATACTACTTATGGATCCTTTTTCTTTATTTTGGTGTCTTGAATTCTACCCTTTCTTGGAATTGTCTTGGGTGTCACTGAAATGAATATAATTGGCCTCATGCACCACTTGCTTTCGATATTCAAGAGAGATAGTGTTTGATGCTATGAATATCTAATCAAGCCTACTCAGATGATATCCTTCAGATGAGCTTGCCACCTTCATTATTATTGGGTTCTTCAAAATTTTCTTGATAACCAAGACCTATCTTAATAAGAATGGACATCTACATGTAGAGAATGTGATCTAGGGACTCAATTTCTTTGTGGAACTTTGAATTAAGCTCCAATTATTCTCTTAAAAGGATAACCTCCTCTTCTAGTCTTTGACAATTTTTCTCTTTTTCATTTAGCTATTTGTAGAAGAATTCCTTTACTCTTTTTTCTTCTTCTAGTTCAACTTTGAGAGAAACATTGATGTCTTCATTTATAATTTTTTCTTGAAGTTGATGCAACAATTGAATTTCTTTATTTATAAGGATCCTTATTTCCTTTAATGAAATTTTAAGTTCTCCCTCATAGTCAACTCCTACTTCAAGTTCTTTGGCATCAACAATGAATAGTATTTCATACCTTTCTTCATCTGTCTCACTTTCATTGCTTTCACTATTAATTTTTTCTTTTGAGTAATTTTTTTCTTACTTTCTTGATTTTTCTTTTGATACTTGGGTTTGAATCCTAACTCAACCTCACTATCATTCATATTGGAATAAGGAAATTTAGTTTCATAATGACCAATTCTTCCACATTGAAAACATTTTAAAGGAAGCTTACCTTTGAATCTTCTAGTTCCTCTTTTCAAATTTAGGACAAAATTGGCTTCTTCTTCATTAGAGACATTATCTATTTGAAGAAAGTTAGAGACAATATTCATCATGGATTTCCTTGGTCGTTGATTCATCAAGAATGTGTACATTATTATCAGTCCTAATAGGTTTAGCTACTAGTTTTCTCGTGTCTAATTTTTGAATCTCACATCATTTGGATTTAAATATGATTTCAAAACCTTGATCACATATTTCACTGACACTCACAATATTACACTTTAATCCTTCTATGTATAAAAATTATTGTGCTTTGGTTCTTCCATTATCAATCGTAATCATGACTCTTCTAATGATTTTAGCGGATGCATTATTTCCAAAATTAACTTTACCTCCATCTATTTCCTTGATGTTGATAAACTTATTTTTATCCCTTGACATGTTTCTTGAGAAACCACTATTAGAATACCACTTATCCTTTGGCTTTTGAGCTTGTAAAATAAGGCCACAATTTTCTTTCCATATGTCAGGTTGACAATTTTATTATTCTTTGTGTTTACATTAATGACCTAGGAGGTGATTACAAGTGGTTCCCTTGTAACAAAAAGAATGACATATAAAACAATAACTATTAAAGAATTTGTGGTACCTAGAGATTTTCCTTTTGCTGCTTGTTTTGCCCTGAACATCTTCCTAAATTTTCTTAGTTGACTTCCTTATTGTATCTACATCTTTCTTGATATGTGAAATTATGTATTTCTTCTCCTACAAATTATTTTTTGTTTCTCCTAGTTTCTTTTTAACTTCGTCAATCTGCATTGTTAAGATTCCATTATTTCTTTTTACTTCCTCCAAGTCAAATTTTGGTAGCAGGAAAAATGCTGCATCTAAGTCCATATTTCTTTGATACATGTTCCAAATGTTAACTATACCTGAAGATGACTTGCTCTGAGACCACTTATTGGTCCAAAGGTCATATTGAGAGGGAAGGGGGTGAATTAATGTGAGAGCAAATTTTCTATTTCACAACTCTTCATAATTAGACAACCATACAACAATGAACATAAGAATCATGTCATCAACTATAAAAATGCATCATCAAGATACTATAATATCAATAAGATATCAAGAAACCATCACATCACAAATAGACAATATTTTTTTAGGTGGAAAACCATATGGGAGAAAACCATCAACCTTATTCTTCTTTATCTTCAAATATTTATGTAGATTTATAGGCTACGATTTGTTGGAGGAAACTAACCCCATGAAATGCAAGCTTCCACTTGTGGTAAGCTACAACCAGATTGAGGGACCAACCTTGAGGAATGCAAGTAGCTAATCACAGTAGGCTACAGCCTGATTGAGGCTCCAACCTTGATATTGAGCAGGATCTAACTTTCTATAGGCTCCAACCTTAATAATGAGTAGGCTCCAACCTACTTTAGGTGCCAACTTGATTGAGGCTTCAACCTCAGTGGAGGTTCCCACTCCTTCTTTGACTTTCACGTGGACCTCTATTTCTTATCATTTTCAAACTAGATCCTCCATCATTACATATTATTGAATTATAAATCACAATATTCAATTTACAACCACTGCAACTACAATCAATATCAGAACTTGTAACCATTGTCCCTAGAACACCTGAAACCAATTTCATTACAAATAAATAATCATAAAAATCACTATAATAGGCTATCATACTACTTCCCATACTCTTCTTCAACCAACTCTTCGATATGGCCATTCAAAACCCTTCTCAGAACCTGTTTACACCATGTATCCAAAACAACTACAATATGCCCATAGTCTCTCAAAAAAAAGAACAAGAGATTATGATCATCAAATAAGTGTTAAAGGAGTATCATACACCTCTGGTTATATTCAAATATCCATAGTCACCCAATTTATTTTGGAATCCAATTTTGACCAATATTGACCCCAAAAACTTATAAAAAACCTATAACACTATATATTAAATTAAGTCTTCTACAAAAAGCCTCTTTTTGGGCACACTTCTATAAAATGACCAACATCCAATGGTGGTGCGACAAAAGGATCATCATTAGCCTACTTACCATTTTACAAAATAAAGCATATAGTTTAAAAAAGTATTTAACTCTAACCTAACAACCATTGGGGCTCGAACTTGGGCCTCAATGGTCACAACATAAACTCCATGTTAATCAAGTTGCATGATGATCCTTACTAGACCATGGTCAGATCATATTATAGTCATGCTCAGAGTCAGGGGTGGAAAATGGCCACTTGTCAATACAATTGCTGAATGAACTCATTATTCATCAACATGACCTATCCTTCGTGGCATACCTCCAAGAAAGACTTAGATGGACATGCAACTATCCATGTGGCTACCTTTATGCATACATGGATTATCATTTCAAAAAAAAAGGGTTACATCCATATTGATGTGGGATACCTCAGTGTATACTTGGGCTACTGTTGCAAACAAATCATATGTTTGTGCACTTGTTCACGTGGGTTTCCACTACAAACAAACATATGGTCATGCCCCTATCCATGTGGGATTCCTGTATGCATATGTGGGCTACTACTACAAATAAAACATATGGGTATGACCTTATCCACATGGGCTTCCACTGCAAATAAACATATGGTTATGCACATATCCACATGAATCATCACTGCATACAATAGAGTCAGGAAGCTAGAACACAAAGAAAAATTCGCTCATCTGATTCAAAACCATGATCAACTAAAGCTGTAGAATTGTAACAACCATATAGTGTGCATTGTTACAATCGATCATTTTGTCTTGTATATATACACATTTCATGTGGTATTAGGGCTGCGTTAACCAATTTTTGGCTGATGGCTAAGCTTTATGGGTTGGGCCCTTCTTCCCATATGAACATTGCATATGATCATTCCTCCAAGCTTTAAAATACATGCCAAGGACTATGTGGCCACTACATATGACTAGGTCCATAGGGGTCCCTGGTCATTTGTGTGATGATGTCAACATGACATCATTACACCACATGGTAGCTCATGAGGGGTGTCACGTGTCACCCACATTTAGACTTTCCACCAATCATGTCTTTCCAAAACTTTCCTACCATTTGGAAAATTCTGGTGGTTCCACGTAACTCATGATGACATCATTGGTTGATATCTACAACTACTTGTACTGATGACTCTATGAAGTTGCCATGTGTCATTCAATAATAGGTCCATGTCATTTTCAAATGAGATGCTTCCATGCATCATCATTCAATTGGGTCAATAAGACTAATTAAATGTCAAACACCTTTGATTTCATCCAACTATTGATGTGTAGTAGGTTTCGTTGATTAGCCCAAAGCTGCACACTACCTAGTGGTGATAAAGAGTGTACAAGTTTACATGCTCGAGGTCATGGATTGATTGGTAAATTATGGATTTACCTGAAACATACACACCTATTAACAAATATGATGTTTGTTCTTTTTTACTAAGGTTTGGTCCCTTAATTAATATTAAAACTTTAATTGGCCATATCATCTCATTTGAGAGGAGTTTTTCTAAGAAATATATACCATTGGAAAAGGATCAACGAGACCTACACAGTCATTGTTTTTGTAGGATCTTTACGATATCATAATAACTACATCAAAATCTCAATTAAATTCAATCACCTTTAACTTCTCTTGATGGAAACTTGTAAGATATGCAATTGTCATTTTGTTTGATAGAGACTCTTGGTGCTTCTTTGGTCATGATAGGTAGTATTGTTGTTGTCTCACACGTCCCCTTTGACATCAATGCCATATTGTTGTCATCATTGACAACACTATGTGCAACAATATGATCCTTTTTTGTTATTTATGGTAACTGTTACACTAAAATTTGTCACCATGACTATCTGCAGTTAGTATGGCTCCATCAACAGTCATACTATCCTCCTTGTCAAGCCTTATGCCTCTGCTCTCCATGTCAGACTTCAAGAAAGAGAGAAAGTCATTAAAAATCATGTTTATCTCTGGGTACGCAGGTTCTCTCTACCTTGCCTGCGTGTACGCATCCCAAGCTCATTGTACCTGCATACTTGTACGCTTTGTAAGTCAAGGGATGGGTGCGTACTCCTGTAAAGGTCAAAAGGCGCGAGTTTCATCTTAAAAAAGTTACTTGTGGTCACTTCTAGAGCTTTCTAGAAGAGTGTTTGACGTGTATTGAGCGCCTCCAGATGGTTCATGCATCCCTATGATAGAGGAACTTATCCCATCAAGAGAGGAGCTACCCCATCCAAAAGAGGGAGTATCCCATTGATGTTGGACCTGAATAACTTCCTCTAGAACACTATAAATACAGGCATTGGGCCAAAAGAGGGGAGGTTGAAAGCTGAACATTCCAAAGGGTAGATGCTGCTGGAATTAGGACTTCCTTGTAGAAGCTTGTGAGGAGAGATTACCATCCTTTCTTGTTTCATTTTGAAGTGGGTGAGCTTGTCAAAGTAGAGGAAAACTCTTGCTGGACCCTGGGAGGAACTTGCACAACACCAAGGCTCAGGTTGTAATGGTTTCTTTTTTGTTTCCTTAATACAAATAAGTCCATTCTTCTCAATGATTTGTTGTTAATGAATTGTTTCATATACTCCTTGGTCTATATGTTGAATATGCTTTGTTTTATGGAATATTCAGGTGTTATGTAATCGTTTGATTGTTAGTGTATGCAGGTTTCAAAGTGAAAGAGGAGCTCATCTGGATCGACGAGGCTGGACTGCTGCAACAAGCGTTGGACTTGAGGTAGGATCGAAAAACACTTGGTTTATCATAGAATAATGTATGTTTAGAGAAGGATTGCTCTTAATTGTCTTGTTTGTCACTAGAGAGTCTTAGACTCCTAGGGAGGTTAGTTTTGTCAGCAAAAATAACTCTTTCTGCATGACACCTTGGAAAAGCTTTGGCTGAGTTACTATTTCCTAGAGCCATTGGTTGGGACAACCCTTGGTGGGTTGAGTTACTAGTTTATGGAGTCACAATTGAAACAAATGCTCTAGAGCCATGGAAGGTTGTGGGTTGAGTTAGTAGTTCCTAGAGTTCTAGATATCTTGGGTGGAGACCGATTTGGTTGATGTTAGTGATTTTCAGATGACAGGGGTGGAATCATTATGGTTTGGGGTTGAGGTAGCTTGGCCTCTAGAATCCCTAGTTGGTTTTGTTTTGTTTTATTCAATGAGATCCCACATTCACGTTTGGAATATGGCATGGGGGTGCTTGCTCGAAACAAAGATTTGGTTCAGCCCAATCTATGGTCGTGGTGTACGTGGAAGTCCTTGACTTGGTTGGGATTTTCATATGTTAATAATAGTTATTTTCCTACTATGATTTATGAATACATTTTCTAGCTATGACGTTGCTATTATGGTTGATTTTCCATGGTTTATATGTTGGCTATTTTCTGGTTTATATGATGTATGCTATATATGGATCTTGTCATGATTTGTTTAGTTATCGAATAGTTGATGGATATATGGAAAAACAAGTGGGGTTGCAACTAGCTATAGAGGGTATAGAGCCTTCTCAGTTATTTTCATATGCATACTATTAGTTTATGATCATATATGCATTCATGACCCGTAGCTTACATGTTTGCAATATGTTTGAAGAAATATTTTTTATGGATTAGGCGGTCTAGGTCAAGTTCTTTCTTCGAGGTTGAATGTTTGACATTTTCATCATGTAAATTATGAGTCTAGAAAGATTCAGGAAATTGTGGTAAGTGGTCTAGAGGCTAGCCTGAAAATGTGGCATAGATTCCAAAATCGCATGCTCGGAACTGGAGGAATCGGGTCATAATTGCATTGAAGCAAGCGTATGAGTGTGGTTATAGTATTCCAACCACATGGATGTAGTTTCAAAGGTGCAATTATGGATTTAGGTAAGAGAAAAATAGTTCCAACTCAGGGATTGATCATGTGGGGTGGTTGTTCAGTTGTTGAGAGATCTGTAGTCTTTGTATTATATCTATAAGTGTCGTGTGTCAACCCCACTTCATTAACTGGAACTTCAACTTCAGGTCATGTCATAGTGACACTCGTCTCATATTTACCCTAACAAGATTGTGAACTTAGGTAAACGTGGGAGGAGGCATTATAGATTGGTACCAGAGTGAGGTTGTAACACTGGACCTAGAGATAAAAGGAGAGGGTCATACATTCTTGTATTCTTAAAATGCATGTATGATGGTTGATGGTTTTTATATGCATCGTAGTTGCATGCATGTCTATGATTCTATTGTTTTTGTGTTTACATACATAATATATGCAAGTTGATTAGTGTGTTCATATGCACATGCATCGATTAGTCATGCATGTCAATTAATTTATTGTTATATGCATTGCAGTCATATGAATGATGATTTTTGTCATTACGGTTAAGTTCTTGATATTATTATGTATCATTCTAATTGAGATTGTCCGATGTAGATGGATATGGTTATGATATTCATGTATGATTTGATATACTTGCAATGTTGTGTCGTACTAATCTAGATTAAACTATGCTGACGTGATTGTTATGCATGCATATCAGTTCTTTATGAGTTTATCATGTAAGCATGTTAGCTAGTTAGCATTATGGATATCATGACCTTATTTATGTATGAGTTGATGTGCTTGTGAAGTTATATCATGCTAACCTGGATTGATTTTTGTAGACGAGATAGCCCCCCCTGAACTTCACTAATGTATGGTTTTGATTATGTCAATATTTGGTTTATAACATGGTATGTTGTACATAATAGAAGATCAAATATGAATATCATAGTAATGTACTACAATTCACATGATTCCCCTTATAGGCATGATGCAAATTTAGTGCAATGGGAAATTTCAATTGAGCAGCAAGGAGAAGAGTATTCTCCTAATATAACCGATAAACTAAGGATTTTTTGGTAAAAAAAATTTATTTGTGAGGCAAACAATGAAAGGTTGATTAAGGCATAGGAAAGACTTGCTAGAGCTCAGGAAGACAAAGCGATATTCAATGTAGTGATCCTTCAGAGTCTTTTAGAGTTGCAAAAGTAGGGACAAATGGGAATCAGACATGGACAGGAGTAGAATATTAATGGGGCATATGGTAGCAGGTCTTGAATAGGGCATAAGGTTGGATAGGGATGACACAATGAGAGGTGGAAAATATTTGGATACATCTGGCATGAGGGGAAATGTTTACGGATTTAATTCTAGCTATGATTATGAGATACATCATCACCATTACCTCCAGAATCCTCATAGGATGAGTGAGAAGTAATATTTGCCAAAAGAGTTCAAGAAATCAATGATAGTTATCTTTAGTCTTAAGAAAAAGGAAAAAATCTGGTGGGAAGGTGTTAATCGTGTCATAGGCATCAGAGATGAGGAGATGATTTTGGATGTGTTTGATGTTAGAATATGTACAACCATTGCAGTGTTGAACCTATGATGGAAATCATCGTAGGAAGGATTTCCCTTTGTATCAGAGTGCATAGTGGATGCGTGGTAGGCCTTCTTTCCCTTGGCATTCTTTCCTTTTCTAACTAGAGAAAATTCCTCTTCCTCTTCAACTTTTGATGTTACTCCATCTCTATTGTTCCTTCTAATTTCTTCCTGCACCAAATCGAACCAAAGTCTCTCCAAATTTGGAAAATTGTCCCTTCCATTTACAAAGTCTTGGTAACTGTGCTAAGATTTTGGATGTCCTATGAGAGATAGGCTCACTAGCTCAGAAGATGACACATTTTCTTCAACTCCTCCAAGCTCATCTTGACATTTAATGGATATGGAGAGGTAATGTGGAATGGTTTCATTTTTTGTAATCAGACGTTTCTGAGCTTACCCCTCAATTCCAATTTCCTGACATGAGTTCTATTTTGAAATAGCTTAGTGAGTTTCTTCCACATAGAAATTGGAGTTTCTTTGCCATGTAAATTAGAGGCTATGTCGTCTCCCACACCCTCCAAGATGATCTTCCTGACTCTAGTTGTGTCTTTCTTCCACTGGACAAGTGCTTGTGCATATGATGTTGTTGGCTTTGGAATGTCATTTTTGGTGTACTCCAACACTCCGTTATCATCATTTATGTACAAATTCCATCATATCTTTCCAAGTTATAAAATTAGAGGTTCCTCTAGGGCATACTCAAATCTCAATCTGTTGAAAGACATTTTTCCGCACAAAAGAAAACCTACTTCACTGAATCTTTAAATCAAAATATTTGAAGGAGAAGCTCTATTGGCTAGTTTCTAGTGTGATTTATGCTATGATACCATGTATAAATTAATAGAAATTTTCTATTGCTGAAGAAATCAAACTAAAATCAAGACACACAATTTCCTCTACTATTCTACAGAATGGAAATCACAATTTAGAAAAACATGCAATGAAATGCAACCATCAAAACCATAAGAACACAATCATTTACATAGGAATCCAACAGGGAAAATCCCCTCTACTATTTTGCATTAATTCATATGAAAAGAAAAGAAATGGTAATGTCTTGCTTCAACTTTCAAGCACACCCTCCATTTCAATCTCATTCTCCTTCTTCCTGACTTGTTTTGGCTAACATTTATCCAATTCAAGCCTCAACCAATCTCCTATTTCCTTACACAATGTTGAAGGAATTATCCCCTAAAAAATAAGAGAATTTCTTATTTTCTTGTGCAATATATTGAGGAATTGACACCGACTTAGTGCAAAAAACTTTGTACACTAAAAAATATACAAATATAAATACAAACATGCCTTTTCTTCCACTTCAACTATGAAAATTCGAATTCCATGCGTGAATGTGTCTATTTTTAGCTGATTGACTAGTTAAATGAGATATCAATGAGTTAACAATAGTCTTAACTACTCAATTGACCTTCAATTGACTCAACTAGTGACTAGAGCTCAAGTAACTAAGTTCAACTAACAATAAATCAACTAGATTGGTAAATCTTAGCAATATTTACATGCATAACTATACTCTTAGCCTAAAAACTCGAATTTACGCACATAACTAGGATATAAGACCATGTCACTCTAACTAATTGAAATCCAAGTCATCCTGCTAATGTGGAAAATTGAATTACTAAATTTGACTAAGGCAAAAGTCAAAATTGAGCCTTTTCTTGTTACATTTCTAACACAAAGGAAAGGAGTAAATGATTGGCATTTTGTTTATGAAAATAAAGGAAAATAGGAGAAAAGGAAGGTGAGGAGACACAAATTTGCATGCAAGGTAAAATAGAGAAAAAAATGAAGGAAAATGAAGAAAATAGACACAACAATAATAAAAAGGCACCCAAGAAATAGTTGAAATTTTTTTCTCATTCTTTGATCAGGCTCAACTAAGGAGATGCAACAATCACTTGGACAAGCAAGAAATGCAAGCAAGGATGTGCAAGAGAAAGCTTGTACAATGACAAGTAATGACATAAATTAGCTTTGGATTTCAAGTAACAGTGTGCTTGTGAGATTTAGCATGTTGATTTTTGGATGCATGGTATATGCATGTGATTCTCTGGTTATGTGTTGTTATTGGCATGGAGATTTGCCTAGATTGACAATGGTTTTATGCTTGCCTTTCCTTTGTTGGATAGCCAAGGTGTTGTGAGTTTTGCGCTTTTTTTTTCTAATTGGTGCTTAGGTTCCATATGGATATGGGTTATAACAAACACTCAGGAAACCCTAGAAAAACTTGGTTTGAGTTAGTAGTTTCTAAAGCCATTGGTTGGTACAAATTTTTTAGAGCCCTTAGTGGGTTGAGTTACTAGTTCCTGGAGCTGCATTTGGAGAAAATGCTTTGGAGGCATGGAAAGTTGTGGGTTGAGATAATAATTCTCAGAGCCTTGCAAAACTTAGGGAGAGACTGATCTAGTTGATGTTAGTGATTTTTAGACTATAGAGGTGGAATCACTATGGTTGAGGGTTGAGGTGGTTTGGCCTCTGAAAGCCCTAGTTGGTCTTGTTTTGGTTTATTCCATGAGATACCACATGCATGCTTGGAAAGTTAAACAAGGTTCATTTCCTGAAATAGGGATTTGGTTCAACCTAATCTATGGTCGGGTTGTACGTGTAAGTCCCTAACTTGGTTGGAATTTTCATATATTAATAAGAGTTATTTTGCTATTATGATTTAAGAATACTTGTATTGGTTATAAGGTTGATATTATGGCTGATTTTCCATAGTTTCTATGTTAGTTATTTGTTGGGTATATGATGTAGTCTATATATGGATCTTCTTATGATTCTTTTAATTATTCAATAATTAATGAATATATGGACTAAAAAATGTTGTTGCAACTAGCTAGAGAGGGTATAGAGCGTTCTCAATGATTCTCAAATGAAAACTAGTAGTTTATGATTAGATAAGAATTCATGATATGTAGCTTACATGCTTGCCATATGTTTGATGAAATGTTTGTTATGGATTAGGCAGTCTAGGTCAGGTTCTTGCTTTCAAGTTGAATGTTTAACATTTTCATGATGTAAATTATGATTCTTGAAAGTTTCAAGCAATTTTAGTTAGTGGTATGGAGGTTAGACTCAAAAGGTGGCACGAATATCGGAACCATATGCTCAACACTAGAGGAATTGGGTCATAAACAAATGGAAGCAAGCTTGTGATGTGGTTATAGGCTTCCAACCACATGGATTCTATGTCAATGGTGAAATTATGGAGCTAGGCTGGATAAAAAGGGTTCTAGCTCACGAATTGATCACCTGGTGTGGTTGTTCATCTCTTGAGTGATCTATAGTTCCTGTAGGATGTCTGTAAGTGTCATTGTGTTGACCCCACTTCCATACCTAGAACTTGGAGGTCGGGTCATGTCATAGTTACACTCATCTCATGTTTACCATGATGGGCTTGTAAATTTGGGTAAATGTGGGATGAGGCATTACAAAGTGTCATTTGCTGAAGATTGGAGTCTTCATCTAGGGTTTGAGCCCTTAAGGAATCATAGGTGTGATTATACAAATAGGAAATTGAATTTTTGTAATTGACAATTGGAGTCATCACCATTTTTTAATAAAAATATTTAATTTTCTATTCATTTTGTGTTCTATTTTAAGTGGTTTTAACTGGTAAAATAACAATTGTAAAAGGACATAATGATTCACCCCCCTCTCAATATTTCCAACCATTAGACACAACTTAATTATAATAAAAATAACACAACTGAACTGTTAGACACAACTAAACTATAACCAAAACGACACATCTAAACTATAATCACAATGTAATTCCATTAATACCTTTGACTCAAAATTGCATTCCTTGCATACACATTGTGTCGAGATATCAAAAAGATACAAAAAATTAAAGTAAACTTGTATATAAAAAATGAAGATCGTATAAATACATAAAAAAGGATGGACATAATCATTGTTTATGTTTCTATAGTAAGATCATAACAAATAAGAACACCATAAGAACCTTGATAATAAGCACAAGGACAATACATTCATTAACATGCCACCTATATTGATGATTGTGAATGAAAATTGGTGGAGCACATGGTGATTCCTCCACATATCTTGGAAATCCACCTCCATTAGATGTTGCTTCAGAGAGTAGATCATCAACAACCCTTTCAACATAGAAATGATAAGTTATGGTAATGCTCTAAAACTGAGAAACATTTTTGTTTGCTTCTTTAGGAAAAGGCTTTAGATTTTGTCTTCGGAATTGATAATTTTTTGTCATTTGATTGTATTATCAATTCGAAATTAATGTAAATGAAAATGTCATTTTCACCATAATTCCTAGCTTATGTTAGCCCATCAACTATCGAAATATATTAAGCTTCATTTTATGTTGTTATGTCAAGAATTTATCTGTTGTTTTGAAATATATGACACAGTGCTTCATTCTGAAGCAAAAATTTGATTATTTCTTGACCAGGGTTCAGATGGCACCAAACTTGAATGATGATAGTCTACTTCTCCACCATATACAACACAAGAAAACAATTACATGAAACATTTTTTAGATTTTGTTGAAACTATGTTGCAACAACTCACTATTATAGTGGCAACAAGTCACTGCTATAGTGATGGAAACTCATGAGGGAAATTGATACATGGTTATGAAAATATATAAAATATCATTTCATATTGTTAATCAAATCATATATTAATGAACTTGAATTTTAAAAGGTTGCAAGGCATGTTAGCTTCCTAAGTTTCCAAATTGAAGGCATGTTAACATACAAGCACTCACATTATTAGATAGTACCAACACATTTTGACATTTGAAATGAATATCGCAAAAACAACTCATCACCTTAAAACATTGATTAATCATGGTGTGCATGTATTTATACAATAATCAGAACAATTCTGATGAAATCATGGAAAAAAATGGCATGGAAAAGTTGAAGGACAATGCTAGGTATATATATATATATATATATATCTATATTTATATATTATATATATATATATATATTATATTATATATATATATATATTATATTAATATAATATGCATATGGGATTTACAACTCTGGCTTTCATATCAGAATAAATCTTGTGAAGATACATGTACTTTGATTAGGTTGTGACATAGAAATTAACAATATATATCAAAAGGTAGCTTATGCAGGTGCTATAATATTGGCATTAGATTTCAAGTGACAATAAGCTTATAGAAATTATCTATTCATGAAGTTTTTACATTACTAGTTATAGATATACCTTAGTAAGAATTTTGTAAATTTTTGTTTTGGTATATTTTTTCCACTATTATAGAGAGAGGTTGTGGGAAAAGAGAGTAATGGGAATACAATATTTACAAATGTAGCAATATCATTTGTAGACACTTGAAGAGTATCAATATGTCACATCCTTGCATGATCATTACTATCAAAAGTATGTACAATCGCCCTTGTAAGAGCTATGTTTGTCCAATTTAACTATTATGACACTAGATTTACTAGGTTTTCTAGATATACTATGTTTACTAGATTTGCTAGGTTGACTTAGATTTAAGGTTAACCTAGGTTTACTAGGTTTGTATATGTTTACTAGGTCAACAATAGTCAACCATGGTTAAACATGGTCAATTAGGTTTAGGTTTACTAGGTCGACGTAATTTTACCACGTTACCAAGTTGATCTAGGTTTACTAGGTTCATATGGGTTTACTAGTTTGACCTAAGTTTACGAGGTTTAATAATTTTACTAGGTTTACTAGGTTGACCTAGGTTTATTAGGTTTATCTACATTTACTAGGTTTAATAGAATTAGTTTACTAGTTTAACCATGGTTTATTAAGTTGAGCTAAGTTTATTAGGTTTACCAAGTTTACCTAAGTTTCCTAGGTTAACTTAGGTTGACATAGGTTTACTAGTTTTAGTAGATTTACTAGATTGACTTGGGTTTTCTAAGTTGACCTAGGTTGGCCCAAGGCTGAAAATGTTTAGTAGGTTAACTAGATTTACTAGGTTGACCTAGGTTTATTAGGTTAACCTAGGTTTACTAGGTAGACTAGTGTTTACTATGTTGACTTAGATTCACAAGGTTGACCCAGATTTACTAGGTTGATCTAGATTTACTATGTTGACCTAGTTTTACTAGGTTGACCTAGGATTATCAATTTTACAGGTTGTAAAGGTTGACTTAGGTTTACAAGGTTAACCTAGGTTTATTAGGTTTACTAGTTTGACTTAGGTTTAAGATTGATATAGGTTTAGTAGGTTGATCTATGTTTACTAGATTTTTTTTTGGGTAAGCCATAGTCAACAATGGTCAACTATTCAACCATAATCAATGATTCTTAACTACACTCAACCATTGTCACCATGGCTAGTTGTTGTAAACCTTGGTTGATCACTTTTAACATGATCAAACATGAACAACCATGATGAACCATAGTCAATCATAATCTATCATAGATAACTAAAATTTAATGTGGAGAACCATGGTCATCCATAGTCAACTCAATGCTTTCGAGAATAAACCCTCCTCAACCATAACTTGAACATATTTAGCCATAATCAACCATGGCATACTAATCCTACCCATACGAGTTTGTTGTTAACTAGTACAACCACATTAATAAAGTTGTTGAAATACATATATCGATGTCATTTGCCACCGTAATACACTTATCAATAACATTAAAAGGTGGAAAATGATTCTTATCAAAATATTTCAACAACTTTATTAATGTGGTCGTTCTAATTTTATTGCTATCTTAATCTCAAAAGAACTAAACTTTCAAAACCTATTTAACTGACCTCTAATTTTAAGATATCTATATTTATTTTTTAATATTTTGAATGCTATAATTTGTTTAGTTCTTATTAGTGAAAAATAATTACCTTATGCAATAATCATCACTATAAGAATAACAATAAAATGATAATCAAGTTCATCTAAGTACTCATCGTTTTAGCATTTGGATGAATTGCTACTGAAATGATTAGGAGAGATTTGTGCAACTATGGCTGCCAATGCTTGGAAAATTCATTCATGTTTTTGGTTGAAAACAACACACAAAGTGACAACGGGAGAAAATTTGGCTGAAA
This sequence comes from Pinus taeda, assembly GCA_000404065.3. NCBI lineage: Eukaryota > Viridiplantae > Streptophyta > Pinopsida > Pinales > Pinaceae > Pinus > Pinus taeda. Next base: position 39,665 of record APFE031528893.1, on the reverse strand, counting down.
ATTTGTAATAGGAGCATGACTAGTTAGACTACTCCATTGTCGCAACGGTAACAAACTAATTGCCACAATAATGACTAGTGTGTTGTTGCAATGACCACCCAACAAGCAACTCACGGGTCACCATTGTGGCAACTTGCTTGTCACTATTGTGACAATGGAGTAGTCTAACAAGTCATAATCTTGTTATCTAGTTCACCCATTGTGACAACTAGTTGGGTCCTCGTTGTGGCAGCTCACTAGTCACCAATGTTGGCAGCACACTAGACACCATTGTGGGAACTCGCTTTTCACCATTACAACAACTCATAACAAAATTAGCCACAACTCACATGATTTTTTTTAATAGAAATGAGCACTGTAACAAAATTTGGTAGCAATTTACCTCTGCTCTCTGCAAATCAGTGTGCTGTATTCGAACCAACCCAATTCATTTTTTAACATGAAACCTAAAATTTTCTAACAACAATGAGAAAATTTGTAATGGGAGCATGACTTATTTGGAAATTTGTAATAGGAGGAAAAAAATGCAAAAAAGTTGTAAACAAATGCAGAAAATTTACCTTTGTTGGGTTGACAATTCTTGCTGCAAACGAAAATGGAGAAAACAACAACTAGGTGGCCGTTGATAGAGTGGCAAATGAAAATGAAATCTTCCATATTTGGGTTGATTGTTCCTTCTTTGCAAATGAAAATGCGGTCTAGGCAAAGGCCGTTGATAGAGTGGCAAATGAAAATGAAATCTTCCATATTTGGGTTGATTGTTCCTTCTTTGCAAATGAAAATGCGGTCTAGGCAAAGGAGAAAGGATAGAAAGGAGAAAATGAGAGGTGCAGGCGAGAATTTTTAATATTAAAGGGAGAAACGAGAGGTGCGGGCGAGAATTTGATATTAATTGTTTCATAAGCAAACTCGTCGACTCGTACAGCTAAACGGTCGAGTAAGTTGATGATTTTAGGAAATTCGAACTCACCATTAATTTGCACAGTTGTGATAAGAATTACATCCTGTCGTAGGAAATTCGCCTAGCTGACAGAGCATGCAAACAAAGCTTCTAGTGACGGGAAATGACAAATGACAAACCAAGAAGCGGGCGAGACGCAAACGCCAAAGAACAACTCTTCCCCGAAACTGGACTTTGTATGAGGGTGCAAGGGATTTCAAATGAATAGGCGAGATCGGACTCGAGAACATGGATTTCAAAATAGAGGAGGAAGGTTCGCCAAAATCATCCATTAATTCAGGAAGCTGCTCCATTTCAAACTCCGGGCGTGTCTCCAAAATGTCAAAATTTCCATTAATTCTCCTTAATTCTCTGCGGTGTTGTAGCTCTCACCTCTCGTCGCTTTCCATAACTGACCAGTCGACGATCAAACGGGAGCAATTGTAATGCAAGAGCCGTAACAGTAACTGCATTAGACGGAGAAGCGAAGACGAAGACAGGGCCCAAGGGAGGGAGGTGGATGGAGGGAGTCCAAGGGTGGTCTCTCCACAGACCTGTCAGTGCAAAACCCAAAGGGTATTTTGTCAACTCCTTAGACTATTCCTTATAAAATTGGCATGGTTGAACAAGGCCACAATTTTACAGGGGCGGTGAATTTCTCGTAGGAATTTCATGGGAGTTTTTGAAAAAAATAAATTAGGTGAAAATGATCTCAGCATCATTAAGAATTTGTAGTCATCCAAAATTTTGAAACTGGATTGTTGTCATCCAATTTCAGCATCATTAACAATTAAGAATTTGTAGTCACCCAAAATTTTGAAACTGGATTGTTGTCATCCAATTTTTCAAAAAATTTTGCTAGCTTTCGTTAAAATCATACCGAAATTTCTATTATTTCCCAAACAAAAACTTGACAAAAACGTGAGATGTTTAAACTACGCACATAGAATCTTGGTTTATTAATTCTAAATCATGGTTTATTAATTCTAAATCAGATATGTCAAGGGTAGCCAACCTTATCGAGTTGGAAATAATTGGAATCAATCACGTGCAAGTCCATGGTATTCAGCTTTGTGGGGCTGGCACTTGTCGGTTAATAAAGAAAAATCTGCGAGAAAGCACCAGAATAATTACCTTAAGCTGGGCGGAACAATGAATTCAATTACTCCCAAAATAGAACTAATTTTTGGTTATGATTTTCAAGTTTGATAATGAGTTAGGTTTGTCAAGCTTCTTCCGCAAGGCAAAAACAACGTTGGTTGCATCATGTGGGAAAGCGTCGCATCATGATGAATAAGAAATGGGGTCACTTTGTAATGACATCGAGAACGTCTATTTTTTTTCTCCAGCAACTTGTTTATTTGGACAGTTTGATTTCGACTGCCAGATGGGTTTTCGAGTGTCCTTCGAATGCCGTTTCAATGAAGTACACAAAAGGAAAGACACTTTTAAAAATAATACATTGAAGGTCGATTGTGTTTCACCGGAACTTTCCATATCACGCGAGATTTCTTGTGATTAACCCATTACCCGCTATCATATCTTGTAAAACCAGTTGTGGGATGACCATGTAATAGAAAATTTTTATAACCCAAAGCGTCGCATTAACTCTCAATAGCTAATTGAAGAAGGATCGTTGACTCCCTATTGTGTTACATTTCATTCACAGAATTGTTTGCAAAGATGGTTGCCTCCTCAAAAAGTTACTCAAAATAAGGGAGGGAGAGATGTATACTTGAATAGTGGATTGGCTTTTCCAGACGCGAAGCTAACTAATAGCGGAACATTGGGACATGACAGTGATATCATCGCCTTTCCCGAGCAGATCGACAATATGGAAAACAATAAAGACATAGATTTTGTGAATGAGGTCGAGGGCGAGATGATGCTAAAACGAGATTATGAAGTCTCTAGATTATGTTAAAAGACGAATACCAACATGAAATATTCAATCTCCTTCAGCTGAACTTCCGTTTTTTAGCATTCCTCGTTGATTTCATGTGTTTTGAACCTTTTTGTCTAGATTGGTATACTTTTGCATTAAAGTGTTAATTATAAAATAGTGAAGTGTGTTGTCATAAACTTGTATTTTATTTTATATGGGAAAATAAAACGGTCATATATATCCATAATAAATGATTATATAACATTTAGACAACATTTCAACGTGTCCCCAAAAAAATGCATCTTATCGTCTTTCCTTTGGATATGTCATTTCGTTTTCACTATTGTTGTCCACTTTTGAATTTATGTTTTTCCAAATCCATGACAATTACAACTTTCACATCATTGTAATAAAAAAATTGTTCACAGAAATCTAGGCATAGATTATTGTGTAGTTTTCATTGAATCAAATTTTTGTCACCATAAAATGATTACACAATACACACTACCACATCTACATAACAACACAAAATTTACAAATCATATATATAACAATACATGTACATAACACCATATGTACAACATGTATACAATTCCACTTGTACAACATGTACATACCACTACATGTACCGCATGTATATAGAATCACATGTACAACATGTACACAACACCACTACTGCACATCCGGAGATCACATTGTTTCTACTAAGAAACCTTTCTTCTAATGCCTTTCCCACACCTTACTATGTGCATCCACAATCCAAATTCCAAGTTTGTGGTTTTTTCCACTTATCCATGTTTGTCCCAAAACATCGTAGATTGCACTACTTTCATTTCGTTGATGTATCCTTCAGTGTTTCTTTCCATAGCATAAACATAGGCATAGTTATAAGCATATAATATCAAATCATATCCACATGATACTAACCTCATATATCTATCAGGGCTACTCTACCCACTTTATTCCTCATAAAAACATGAACCACTTCATGACAATCACCAGCATAAGCAATCATTCATCCACAAGCATGACCCCTAAAAACCATGTGTCATAATGACTTACATACATGTATACATATATAGACATCGACATAATCACGATCACAAAATAATTACTATATATCATAAGGCCAAGGTTAAAAGAACTCCCTTTATCCTTGCACAAAATGCACAACATTGAAAACAATAGTTCCCAACATAGCCAAGGAATCTGATGCCTCAAATATATTTCCTGTTGCTTTTCTCATGATTTTACTGCCACCATCCATTTACTCCATTGGATCCAATGAATCCAACTAATTGTCATATTATTGTCTTCGACTACCCTTACACATGCACCAGGCTTCATCCGGGTGTTACATTACTTGTTAGGTTTTATTTGGCTCTTGCCAAGCTCCATCAACTTTATCTTTCCCCAACCAATTCCCAAGACCCTCAAAACATAAAAGGCAAGAAAAAGAAACAAACAAGAAGAAAAACATGAAAAACCAATAGCAATATAACACCACAAATAGAGTGGCATGGCCATGCACAAGACATTAGAAAAACTGCAAATCAAGTTCAAACAAATCACAAAGTGTCGAAAGCACAACAATTTCAACATACACCATGAATCAATCCCCATAGGTTCCCAATGCTTCCAAGAGAAATATCAACCCGAGCCTTCTTCAATATTTCATGGCAGTGTTTTTTTCAATGCAATCCCCTGCATCATATTACCAAAAATACACAACTATCAGTGCATAAATAATCATAAAAATATATTGATTACCTTACCTTGTTGTAATCAACACGTTGAATTGTAACTAAACACATACCTATATCATCTCTTAAGGGACTCCAACTCCTTGACGAATCTAGCCATAATTAGAAACCAACTATTATTCCTATCAAATACATGTTCAGGAATATAGCACATATCCACATAATGTAAAAAAAAATCAAGGTTAAGAAGACTTCTTATATTCATGCAAAGAATTCATTTGTTTGGAATTGTGGTTTCCAAACATAGCCAAAGGAATTCTCACCAAATTCCTTTCTTTTACCTTTTTCCATGCTACAATTGATTCTTATTAGGTTCTATCACATCACCAAGTTGTTAGTTATATAAACAAATTAATTTGTTACCTTGTCATGCTAATACCAATCATGTTTCCCTGCAACTGTTTACACATGTTAGTCACATGTTCCAAATATCTATACATTGTGTCTATTAATTTGAAATCAAACTTTAACAAGATTAACAACCATGTCATAATCAACTCATAGTCATTATTAATAATACTACAGCTAGCACCCACTTACACTCAAGTGCATATCAGTTGTCTCAACACATATTAAGTTAGTACAATAGTCTTACAACAAGATCATTCTTTCATGACATTTTATAGATATATACTCATATCAAGAAATTAATGAAATATTCAAACAACCTGTAAACATAATCCCTTATTATCCATGGTCCACACTAAGGTAGAATGAGGAAACTACTATAATGTTCTGATCTCCAAAGATCTACTAAATTTAACCAAACTTGCCAGAATTTTATTTTCATTTCTCATACATTTTGTACTTCATAACATACCACATATTCATGCCACTTTTCCATTCCATAGATTTCATGTCAGGAATGTAAATGGATTCATGTGAACCGTATTCCACTACTATGCTCTTCATCCTTGATCTTCTATTTCCTACAAATATACCATGTTAGATAAACCAAATAGATGACATATTAGATAAACCAAATAGATGACATAATCACACTCATGCCTCATTGTATCTCAGGGTAAGCTATCACTTCTGCACAAGTCAATCCAAATTAGTACAATACAATATCACAATTATATTGAATCATACTTAAATATCATAGCCATAATCATATGAATAGGCCAATCCAGATTAACATGATACATAAAACATCAAGATCTTAGTTTCAATGACCATAATCATCATCGGTATGACCACAATAAATATAACATCAAGTTAACTACCATGCATGACTAACTGACGCATGTGCATATGAGTGCACTGATTAACTTTCATCTATCATGCATGTAACCACAACAACAATAGAATGACAAGAATGTATATAACCATAATGCATATAGAAACCATTAACCATCATACCTACATGCCAACATGCAAACCTATATGACAATATGCTCTTAACATAAAGTCTAGTGCTACAACCTCACTCTAATAATCTGCATCTCTTGCTCCATTTCAGCCAACATATCAACATCATAACATACCAACAATATCATGATTTAAATTGTATAATGACCACCATGATGCATGTCTTGCCTACTATGCATGTATAACCATATACATTTAGCCCATCCAATCTGAGTGTCTGAACCTGGAAGTTATGATACCACTCTATGGTATCAAATGTCACTCAAAGAGAATGAAAACCTACTCTAATACCAATCTGTAGCCACCCCTTTCCACATTTACCCAAATTCATGAGATCTCTAGGGTAAATATGAGACTAGTGTCACTATGAACTAACCCTACCTCCTAGTGTCAGTTATGGAAGTGGGGCCTACAAACTGACCATAAACTAACATCATGCAAGGACCACAAATAACCTAAGAGTTAAAGAAACACCCTAGGTGGTCAATCCCTAAGTTGGAACCTTGTTTCATTGACCTAGACCTATAACTTCACCCTTGACACTACATGCATATGGTTGTGAGCCTTCAACCACAGTCCTAAACCTTGCTTCATGTGGTTATGACCCCAGATCTCTGGTTTTGTCCCTGCGGACTGTTATCACTCAAATTTAGGAAAGGATCCGAGGTAACCACAAACCAACTTTTAGACTTAGGTGATGGCCCACCTATTCTAGAGAGGGCTCTCTCTTTATGATTTCGCTATGTTTGAAAATATTTTAGGCTAGTATTAATGTTTAAGGAGGTTGTTTTGTTTGAGAATGGTGGAGTTCTGAAACAAATAGGCAAACTAGGATTTTAGGCCATTGGGCTATGGAGTCAATCAGGGATAATTCACTGGATTAAGTCAAATTGTTGAGGTATGAGTTCAACAGGCAGGATAACAGAGTAAAAACAAACTTTGGGGATTGAGTGCGTGATATTTCTGCTCAAAACTAGAGGGCAATCAAGAATCCTCAAGTTAGGATTAGAAAGAGGAAAGGAAGATAGGTCAACTAGAAAAGGGAAATTAAGAATCCTATACCAGTAACTTATTAGAGAAAACTGCAGGGATAGAGGAGTGATTAACAATTCCTTTATCGACATAGTTTAGAAGAAAACATATAAATGGTAGACTGTTGATAGCAGGGAGCAATAAAGCTAATTATGATATACTTTGACTATTTTACCATTTAGATTGAAGATGCATGAAACATTGAAACATATATAAAACACGTAAAATCACAAGGATAGAATACTTATTTGTAATTACACTACACGAGAATCTGATGAAATGTCCTCAACTTTCATTCATTTTCCAGCAAAAGATCCAGACTTGAGTACAAAAGCTTTCTCAGTTTGACAGCATAGATTTTTAGAGATATTATAGAATCTGCCCTCAAATACTTCGAATGGAGAAGTATTTATACAAAAATTACATCAAAAATATCTCATAACTACATGAGATTTATTCTAGGGAATACAAAATATATTTTACAAAAATATAGAGACAGATGTAAAACTAATTGCTACTCTCCCTTTATTTATGGAAGATCTGGAAGTTGAAACTCGAATTTGCCTCTTGCTGTTGCTTTAGTAATTGTGTGCTGGATCCTTGCTTACTTTTCCCTAATGATACTCTTTACATATTCCTGATACTCTTTACCTATTTACTAGACTTTACCTCGGTAAATATTTTCTATTTACCTTAGAGTAACCATAGTAAATTATAGGATATCGAGAATATTGGTCCACCATTCTTCATTTGGTATTTTCATCCTAATCAATTTCCTGTACACTTCGTCAGCTTTAGTATATTTTGAAAAATTGGGCTAGACTGTGAACAAGTGCTTAACTTCATGCTCAATATAGAAAAGATTTTCCAAACCATCATTCAACACATTTCCTCTAGGTAGTGCTTTCACTGTGGAAGAGTTGGCTTGACTTCTGGCTTGTTTGTGCAGTTTATCAATGTAGTCATCATGATTCATCAATTTGTCATTTATTACTAGTGGGCTTGGAAGTCCTTTATCCCTTAGAATGTCATATTTTAACATAAAATCGTTTATGTCCTCTTGAATACTTTGATATCTTCTTTCCAGGTTAAACATTAAGTTCTTTTTAGTGAGAACTTAATGTATTTCAAGGATAGTACCAGTTTGAGGCTCGATATCCCATTGTTCCAGTTGTTGCTTGTTTTGGCCATTCAAGAAGTTGATCAATTGGGTTACCACTTCAGGTTTCTCTCCCAATTCTTCCCTGGTCTTCTTTATAGCCTTTGTAGCTAGTTTGAACAACTCAGTCTGTTCAAAAATGATCTGAATGGAAAACCAAATATCATTGATGGAACCAATGATATTGGTCCATAAAATCTCTCTAATGTCTCTTAAAGGCTTTTCCAATGTTAAGTCCTTCTCTAATGTCTCGATTGTTTCAGTCATCCTTTGATTCTTTCTCTCTTCTTCAATGTAATTGATCTGTGATAGTTCACACTTGTTTTCCAAGCTGGTAACCATTTCTTTCAGTTGCTTGGATTTTTATTTCCTCCATGGATTTTATTAAATCCTCTGTTTGCTTTGTTGAAGTGGCTACTACTTCTGATGTACTTGTTGTTGTTGTTACTGGAAGAGATGTTGCTGGAGGAATGTTGGGTGCCAAAGATGCTGCAATAGTAGATGGTATTGCTATAGAAATTATGGGTATTACAGTTTGAGGCATGGTGTTTGGCTCACCCTGTTTGGACTGCAAAGCTTTTTCTAGTTCTTGCTCTGTTTCTTTCAACTATTCATTCAACTTAAGGATCAAGTCCATAAGTTCTTCCTCATTTTGTTTCTCAATTACTTCTGCAATTTGTGGATGTATGAGGGGAGGGAGTTTGAGTTGTTTCCTAAGTGCAACAATGTCATCATTCTTTTTCTTTATCAAACTTTCAGTTGCTTTAACATCTTTGGGATCATGTCCCAATTGAATCACCAGGTCTTCCAATGATTTTATCCGAGTTTCCTTAGCTTGAGAAGAGGATTTTTCCAACTGTAACTGTGTTGCAATATTACTTAGAGAATTCTGCAACTGATGTGCACTAATGGCTTTACTAGTCAATGTGGAATAGACCATATCACCCATTTACTTATGGAGCTCAATTTGATCATTTGGGTGGATGTCTCTGGCAAGAACTTAAAATTTTGTTTTTAAATAATCAACCATGGACTTTGACTATTGTACTGTTGGCTTCAAAAAGCTCATCTACATCTTTCCCTCTTTGATGTCAAAGGCTGACATCAACCTTGTTTGGATTGTAGGAGCCATTTTCAGATATTTGGCATAGGTTTGAGCTTTGAGTTGCTCATTCCTAGCCTTAATCTCTTTGTACTTTTCTTTCAAATCTTGGCTTTGCTCTGAAACTATCCTCAGTGATGACACTTCTACACTTGGCTGCCTGTTTAGTGCCTGTGTTTGAGAGGTAGATGGTGTCTCCCTTGGTATTTTTGTCTACATTGTGTCACTTCTTGTCTCTTCATCTTCCTACTCAGACAAAGGATTCAATCTCTGTCTCTTTACATATACCTGGTCTAATGGCACTGTAGAGGGGCTAGTCTCATTCCTACTTCTTTTGTGAATTCTTTCCCCATTAAGAGGGGTCTACAATACTAGAGGGTTTCCCATGTTTGTATCAGTTTGGGTCAACTCCTCAAAAATGATCCGTGATCCTGAATCTTTTCTCTGTCCTGAGGTATCTAGTTGTCCTAATGTCTGTGCACTATGCTCCTGTGTTGGTCTCTGTGAGGATTCTCCAGGCACCTGTACAAAGGAATCCAGATCAAGTTGTCTTTACAAATATTTCATAACATTTTCTACTTCAATTTGTGTACTATCTTGTTCTATAATTGTTCCCTCCACCCATTCATTTTGATTTTCATACTGTTCTATCTCTGGAATTCTATGATGGATGTAGGGGGATAGTTTATGCTTTTGCCTTCTATCACAGATGAAGCTACAAGGATCATAAGGCCAGATGAAAATATTTTTCGATCTCATTCTCCCAAGGATTTCCTCTGCCTCTTTCCCTGCTCTTCTGTTGTTGCAAATAAATGGGCCTAGGTGATCCTTTATCCTTAACTATGCTTTTTCTTAGCCTTCATAAGTGGATTTCATCATAATTGATCATTTGCCTGTAGTACTCTAGGGAAAATAATCTCATGGGGAGGTATTTAGGCAGTTTAAAGGGAGGCAACTCACACCCATAAATTATAATCTCGGTATGGTTCCGGTACAAGTACTAGTCTCCAACCTTGTATTGCTTGGATAACTGAAGAATTCTCTTAATATCATCATTGATTCTAGGAGGGGGACTTCTATCAACATGGTAGTTACTGGATGCACAAATTGATCAATAAATTGTGTATAAGGATGAGGAGAAGAATGGGAATAATGAAAAATGGAAGTCCAAAAGATGAGTGACCTAGGGTTCCCTCTGGTGTCAAGCTTTTGTACAAAGAAATGGAATTTATCAGCTTGGCAGTAAAGGAAAACATGATACAGGATTGAAGAATATTTAAATACCCTCTTATTCTCTAATCTCATGAATTGGTCATGCATCTTATCAGCAATGAATGCAACATAGTCATATTTGCATGCAGGAGGTTGGCCAGGGGTAAAAATAGTCATGTAGGCAAAGGTCATTTCATCTACATACTCACTAGTGGTAAAGCCCATAATGCAAGCAAACATGGTGACAATATCCTTGCCTAGACTAGTAAAGGCACATGTCATGTAAGGAGGGGGGTCTTTTGATCTGTATTGTTCTTCAATGAAAGTCTGACTGACTTGGTTAACTTTGGAACTGGACAACCTTAAATATTTATCAAGCAAATCAACAATTGAAAGGGAGTGGGGTTCTTGCCAGGCTGTAATTGCAACATTTCATTTATAGACTTAGTTGTAATGGTGAAAAGGACTTCCTGGTTAGGGGACATCACAACTCTTTGATTAGGGTTGTAGTTTGCATGGCATTGGTGGACAATATTTTGGAAAATATGGATAGTGGGGAACTGATATTTAGGGAGGTTTGACTCCCAAAGACCTACTTTATCAGCATTGTTCAAATAATTGTCCTGATACCTGCAGTATGGCTTCAAGGGGGTTTCATTAAAAGAAAGGTCCTTAATTTGAAAATATTTATCGGCCAAGGGAAGGTAGTCCAAATCCCTGTGGGGAGTAGTGATTAGTGCGACATTTAGGGCGACAAGAGCTTCCATCCTTGGTTCTTGTGTGTTCAAGGAAGAAAGTTGGGGTTTTCAAGGATTTCAGATAAAACAAGTGCTTGGGGAAACCTTGGGGCTAAGAAACAACTTAATTGTACTAAATTATTTGAGTTTAGAGCAATTTGGTGGAGGTTTTAGTAAAAACCAGGGTTTCTGAGAAGGAAATGCGGTAAATACCTATTTATGGTTGAATGTCAGTACAAATGGTTGTGGTGAAGGCTTTACTGGGCGTGCATAGTAGTCTGCAGTGGCTTAGAGTTCAAAAATTGATGGTGGTTGATAGTTGGGAGTAAGTTGTTGGTCTGGATGTACTCTGTGCATGGAAAGCAATGATTTCTTTTCTCGCAAAAAGGGAAAACAATGAGTATTTTTGCTTTTATGCACAAAGTCAATGATTTTTTGAAATTTGGCAGGTGAATGGAAAACGACAGTTGGAGTTAACTGACGGATGGGACACTTTGTTGTTTAGCAAATGCTATAAGCGAGAGGGTTAATTGTTTTCATCGCACAGCTTTTGGGAGGTTGGTGGTTTTGGCAGAGGGTCGTGCAATGCCACAAATGGGATGACAAGTAGCATCGACGAAAAGTCAAAACAACTTTCACCTCATGGTTAACGTTCGACCAAAAGAAGGCTCGCACAATATTAGCGAGAGTCGTTGGATGTGAGAAGGAAGATTGAACGACAGTGGGCAGCGAAAAGTGTTAGGGAGTTAATGGAGGGGGCCTGATGGCATAACCAACATAATTAAATTAACTTTAATTATATCGGGGATGATATGATTGGACGAATAAAGGTATAATAACTTTTAATGATATCGGGAGTGATGGTATTGGCGGAGAGGTTATTAATTAATCCAGATGACTAATTAATTCCTTTATTAAGTTGTCGAGGGTTTTTGGATCTTAATTAATCGTGATTTGATTAATTAATCCAACTGCATTAACTTTATTTATGGTTTATTTTTCAAACCATCGGGAAGGGATATTTATTTATTTCGGGATTTTTACTAATAATACAGGAAAGGGTAATTTGTTTCAGGAGCTTAAATAAATAATAAGAATTAAGAGTTAATATGACCATGGAAAAGAAAATGCGCTACGTAAATGTTTCCGAAAATACATTCATCATCCAACATTATGACTTCGGCTAAAATGTGTTTGGGGGGGTTTTTATAAAGAACCATTTATTTTTCCCAAGTAAAAGAGTGATTTTACCTTAGGAAATGATTTGAAGGGAATGAATGAATTATGAAAGGGGTGAATTTTGATGAAGGGGTTTTAGCACTTAGGCCTTGTAGGTTATTGGGCCGAGGGTCCGGTCCCTCCAGAAGTCAGAGAAATTCTCTGAGCCCCTTTAACTTTCAAGTTGTTGGTGCCTTTAGTACTTATGGGAAACTAGTAAAATGTAGGTAAAAAATGAGTGACGAAGTTAATTAGTTCGACTTTTGTCCATGATGTAAATGTCTTCATTTTCATCCATACATTTAAGTGTTTTTGATGATGAAAGTATATGACTTGATATCTGGATAATCATTCATCATGCATAATTCTGCAACCAATTATCTACTTACCCACCTACTTATCCTACCATTTTTTTTCTTTTATTAGGGTGCACTTAAACTGACAAACCCTTATCAAAACCTTTTCTTTTCCTTTACAATGGAAATCTATCTAAGTCTATCCTTATTACATCCAAGGGCTCAAATTAAACTATTGAGCATCCTTTTATTGACTCTACCTATCTACTTATCTGCCAAGATTAAACAGTTTGGTCAGATTTTATTCTCTACCTCTAAGCATGAAATCCAAAACATGGAATAACCAAGTTTAAACTATTTGGTTACCATGGATTGTGGCATAAGTAACAAGTTGCACACAATTATTTATATAAAAAGTGAAATAGTATTGGCATTTGGGCTTGCACACTTTCATGGTCTTTTTATTTTTCTTGGGGTTCATTTTTCATCTTTTTTTACCCTTTTCCTTCTTTTTGCCCTTTGATTTTTCTTTTAGGCAATACCCTCTTTACATTTATAATTTTCTTGATTTTTTACAAATATGGAAAACATTTGCAGAAAGCAAAGGTATGTACATATTTTAGAGATAAACGAAGTCAATCATGATATATGACACCTATTGGTATAGGAACATAACATGGTCCTTGGATCTAAGCTACTTTTCTATGCTAGTCTCCAAATCACTACCGAGAACATTCTGTGACTTTCTAGAATCATATTTCTCATAATGAAAATGATAATCATTCAAACTTGAAGGAAGCAATTGGCCTAAACTACCAAGAACGCACTAGACATTTTGTTAAACACATGGAAAACATGTAAGCTACAGGTCATGAATGTATATTTGATCATACGTGTCTGATATTCATATAAAGATTGGCAAGAAGGTTCAATGTGCTCTCCACATAGTTGCAACAACACTCATTATTCCACATATTCATCAACCATTAGATAACTAAACAAATCATGACATAAGCCACAGATAACATACATCATGTAACCAACAAATATCCAACATAGAAACCATGGAAACTCAGTCATGATATCACCAACATAATCACTACAAGCATACATGAATCATGGAAGAATAATATCTCTTATTAATATATGAAAATACCAACCAATTCAGGGACTTCCACATACCACCCGACCATATATTGGGTTGAACAAAATATATCTTTCATCTAATCACCCTCGCACAATATTCCAAGTGTGAATGTGGGATCTCATGGATTAAACTGAAAAAAACCAAACCAGGGCTTCTAGAGGCCAAACCGCCTCAACTCTCATCCATAGATATTCCACCTCTACGGTTTGAAAATCACTAACATAAACTAGATCCGTCTCTACCCAAGCTATCCAGGGCTCCAAGAACCAATAACTCAACGCACAACCTTCCAAGGCTCCAACAACGAATAACTCAACGCACAACCTTCCAGGCCTCCAGATTGTTTGTCCAACTTGAATCCAGCGACTAGTAACTCAACGCACCAAGGGCTCCAGAGTGTTTGTCCCAACCTAATCTCTAGGACTACTAACTCAACCTAAGTTGTTCAAGGGCTTCCAAAGCATTTGTTCCAACCAACAGCCATAAGGAACATGAGCACCAATTAGAAAACAATCAAGTGGAGAAAGCCGCAACACCATGTATATGCAGGAAATGACAAGGAAAGGATAAAACCATTATCAATTCAAGCCAATCTCTATACCAATGATAGAACATAACTATAAAATCACATGCATATACCATACATCCAAAAATTAACAAGGAAATCACACATGCAACCTGTTACTTGCCAAGTAATCTAGCTGTAGCTACTGATCCACCTGTTTCCTTGTTCTTTCTTGCTTTCCTTTGCCTTCTTTATTAAAATCCCAAGTTATATGCTAAAAGTCTCCAAAAATGTTGTAAGTGTGCAAGGGTATGAGAGAATTAGAGAATGAACAAGAGTTCCACCATAAAACTATCAAAAAGCTAGTAACTGATCCTCAAAATCCTTTTCATCATTGGTGCCTCTATTTTCTTCATTTTCCTTCATTTTTGCTCTAATTTTCTTAGCATGCAAATCTATGTCTCTTCACCTTCATTTTCTCCTATTTTTGTTTATTTTCATAGTTAAATGTCAATTATTGCCACTTTTCATTTTCCAATACATTTTCCAATTACCATAGCCATAAATAAACAAAAAATGATCCCCGGACCAATGTCTACCCACCATTCATCTTGGAATATGTGTCCCATGACCTTGGTTTTATATTCTTTTTACATGGAAACTTACCCGAGAGTTGTTATAGACCTAATGGCTAGTTCCATTTAATTAGTGAAAATTGTGAAATGGCCACTACATCTAAAAGATATGTTGACATAAAAAAATCCTAGGCCAAAACCTGGTGGGGATTCCTAGGGTAGTTTAATGACATGTAATAGACTCATGGATAGAATGACTACCCACTTAAATATTTTGGTTTTATCCACAATCGCAGGAAATAAGGGAACCCATTGTAATTTAAAATGTTTAGGGTTTGGTTCCCATATATTCTATCTAACATAATTACAGCAACTATTTGTGTACTTTTGCAAAGCTTACTTGGGTAAAGGTTGTTTTATTTGGTTTTGAAACATGTTGAATCTTCTACCCAATTTCTTATGTGCTAAGTTGAATCAATATTTTCAAGTCAATTATCACCTATTTCTCAAAAGAAAACATATATTCTTTGTTCAAGAAAATTTTTGGGGGATTCAATTTATATAGCTTCTGCAAAACCCTAGGCCTCCAAGACTCTATAACTTGTTTGACATCATTAAAAATAGTTCAAGTTCTAATATTAGCATTGGTTAAGGTCTATCTTAATGCATCATAGTAGGCAAACATTGCTAGACTTGTTGCAATCTTGTATAGCTCTATTATTTTAATATTGATAAACTATTTGAGTCTAAACCTAAATCTTCTTCAAACTTGCTACTTCTCTCGAGGAATTTTTCAATGTCTTTCTCAAAAATATTAGATATTCTTTCCCATATTATGTCTCCTATTGATTCAATTTTATACATGGTGTCTAAGTAAAATTCTAAATTCGAGTTATTTTCCTAAGAGAGTTATGCATCTAATTCTTTTGCTTCAAGCTTCACCTCTTTGTACAATATGCTTATCCTTGAATTTATTTTTCTTCCCATATTAATTGTCCATATAAAAAATGAATACAAGAAAACTCATTCATTCTAGAATTCAAAACAAAATAGAAAAATTCAACTGAGTTAGTGTTATCACCAAAAAATGATCTCCTAGCCATTTCTAACTAGGTGAATCAAAATACAACATATAGGATTAAGTTTACAGTAGTAAAATAACTTCCACCATGAGAAATAATTTAGTAAAACATTTTTATTAAATTATTTTTTTATTAAAATTAAAAAATCCCATGAGAATAATTGAATAAATCATTATTGTTTGAATTTTTTTCTCAGGAATAATTATTAAATCATTGTTTGATTATATTCCATGTCCACGTTTTGACTAAACACTTAGGAATAATTAAATAAATCACTATTCATTTATTATTCCTTAATTCTATTATAATTGTTAAATCACTATTTAATAATTATTTCAATTTCACATAATCCTTAATCCTAGCGAAATAATTAATAAATCATTTTATTTGTTAATTATTTCTAAATAAATATATTTGACCATTTTAAATATCTTTTCCCTCTCCAAAAAATATAATAAAGTATTCATAACAGTTAGATCTTGATTTGGTCAATATTATTTTATTATTCTCCATTTTCGAGATTAACTCAATAATTTGTTATAAATATGAGGGTTTTTCCATTCATTCTTCACCATGATCATTATCATCGTCACCATTATCATCTTCTTGCACTTGAGTTGCCACTTGAGTTCTACACATTGTTTTGGGTTTTTCATACACGGAGAGAGAGAATCGATTACTGAAACATCAAAGACATCAAAGGACCCATCCTACAGAGGGGCATTTGCAGACCCTTCTGTAGATCTCCTTCAGCAGGTGTTATCAATAAAGATTTATTATTCATTTTTAAAAAGTCTTTCCATTTGGGTTATTACATTGGATATATATTGTTGTTTGTTGTTTTGTATCATATATTTGTTTTCTTGTATGTTTTTCTAGTTTTGTTATTGTAGATATGAAGTGTAAGAAGCCATTAATTGTTGTTAGGGTCACGAGTCACTAGTGACTTAAGTGGAATGTTTTTGGTACACCTTCCAAGAAATTTCATATTAACAAATGATGAATCCACTAGTGTAATAAAAGAGTTCTTAGGTGACTAAGGTTTCATTAAATTTCAGGTTTTTGTACAGTTATTTTTAGCCTCTCAAATTCTATTTATAGCTTTCCTTCATTTTTGGTCAAATTTTCGAATTCTAGTGGTTTTGTGATTCATTCCGCAAGTCACAGGTTCCAGCTGAGCAAGAGATGGTAAAATCTATGTGAGATGTACCGACTAAGAGTACCATGATCAAACACGCTTTTCAACCCCATATCTGTGTTCCATAGTGCACTTGTTAACCCAATAAGTGTGGTTTCCACTGTTTTAAGGTCAGTACCTAAGTTTTGAAAAATTTCCGAGATTTTCTTAAGATTTTCCGAGTGTTGTGTGTATATTGGGAAGGGTTTCTTATTTATGTTTCAGTCTCCCATAGGCCTATATTCTCTTACATTTTCTCTTTGAGGAAGGAAAAAACCCCCTAGGGTTTAGAGTACACCTCCACATTGTTAGGAAGAGATTGTCTGGGTGACGAGTCTATAGTTTCAACATTTTCAACCACTGATCTTCAGAGTCTGATCCATGACTTTACAACACTTTTGGATATGTTTATTTCACATTTTACCCCTTTAGAGTTTGGGTTTTTCCTTTCCCCCTTAGGATCCCCTTGAACATCCTAGGTTTTAAAGCTTCATACCTATCCTTTGCAGCATTTGTCACCTCTTATTTTTTTTATGTGTCTGTACCATTTATAGTAGATTAGTGCCTCTAAATCTAAATCCCTTTTACATTAAGTATTTTAGGTATTTTATGTGTCTTTGAGTACCTTGTTTTCCTTCTCTTGCTTATTTGCCTGGTAGCCTTTTGGGTGGGGTTTTGTCTGCTTGATTGGTTGTTTATTTTTATGTCATTTTCAAAATTATTTATAGTATTTCAACACTTTATTTTTAGTACCACATGGCGTCATAAAACATGCTCAATTAACTCATAAAATTGACACATTACTTTCACATACTCACACCCAAAGAGAACGTGAGCTTGGTTAACACTTCGAAGCTAAGAATTGAAACACTACACCTTAATAATTAAACATACATAGATTAAGCTCACTTGAGAAAAGTTTTGAGCAAGTGCATTGAGATGAACCTGTCCCTCAATCCTGAGAAATGTGAGTTCCTGATGACTGAAGGGACCATGTTAGGCCATACCATTTCTCCCCAGGGGTTATATGTGGATCCCAGTAAAGTTGCTATCATCAAAAGGGTCCCCCCTCCTCAGAAGGTGAGAGATGTCTGGAGTTTCCTAGGCTTAGCAGGATATTACCGTAGATTCATTAAAGACTTTAGTAAGCTAGCCTCGCCATCCCATGGTCCAAAGCCGAAGTGCATCAAAAACTCGATCCAGAGGGGGCTAACCTAGGTCATCGTGTGAGCAGTTCTCCTTGGGGCTACCCAACATGTGGAAGGGAATCCCATCTATTGGATTATCATAAATAAGCTCAAGACTCAACCACTACCATGGGACAAAGGTAACTGTAGTGACAAATCTTAGGAAAACAACCTATAGGACTCGATGTGGGAAGCAGTTGGTTCTCCACCCAACTTTGCTTATGGAGATGGCATTTTGTAAAGTAAGAAGTTCTTTGGAAGGCCATCTAAAACTATAGAATTATGATTTTTTGAGTATTTAGACCACCTATAGGCTAGAGGTATTTATCTTTGATAGAACGTGCTTGCTTGTATTAGAGTAGCATCATTAATATAGTTAAGTTTACACTTCGCACCACTGCACTAGGTGTTTGTTTGTTGTTTGTTGTTATTTTACTCCTGCCATCACCCTTTATTCCTTAGGGTCATAATTTCTTGACATCATTGTGCCCCCTAGGCATTTGTCGCAAAGAATTCAAGGCCTTCACCATCAATTTCCATTAGGACATATAACTCTTACATGCCAAGTTAGAGTTCATCCTCCTAGTCCTCCATTGAGTCATCATTCTGACTCTAGTTCTATTGATTCTTCTAGTTCTTCCTTTGATTCCGCGTGTTCTTGAACCTGTACCATCACCATGTAAGGCACCAACGTGGATGTGGGAAACCAAGGTGGTAGCCTAGGCACTAACCAGGGTAACCCCACAAGAGGAACCTCTATCGGTATGGTCACTCTTACTCCATTACTTCTTTTTATAGTTGTTTTGAGTCTCCCTGATTTCAGCGAGCTCATCAATGATCCTCTTCTCCATGATCCCAATTGGCTAGCTATGCCTACTAAAATTCCTTCTGACATCCCCAATTTTGAATGTAATCTTGGAGAATATCCCACAAATCATGTTCCCTCATTCCATATGTGGTGTTCATCCAATTCTATCATTAAAGAATTCATTTGTGTTCGTCTGTTCCAACACAATCTTACCAGAGTTGCTACTATGTGCTATGTTGATCAACCTAGAGACACTCATTCCACTTTCACAACTCTTGCAAAATTTGTTCTTGCCTATTTCTAGTTACCTCTCTGTTATGACACGGGTACCGAACTATTGACTTCTTTCCGTTTAACTTCTATCACCTACCTATCTGACCATGTTCAGGAATGGCGTAGAAGGAGGAGCATATGTAGAGCTCCTGAATTCGAAGACCACGTCTATATGGATTGGTTCCTTAGATATATTTTAGCCCCCATTTGTAAAGATGTTGCTTCTCACTTCCCTCAATCTCAGGAATATGCACTCCTACTAGCCTTGAAATTTGATCTAATCTATGCCTAGTCAAGTTATGTTTATACTGACATTCCCGATTTGCCTCGGCCCGACACTTCTAATGCACTAGAGACATCTCATGTCATTGATGGTATCGTTGGAACCATTTCACACCCTCAAGTTCAACCATATGCTGCACCTCTGATGAGTTATGGTCAAGCTCTAGGAGGGACCAGTTCCTCTTACACCTATTCCTCGCCCAATCCCCCACATGGAAACTTTTATCCAGGTCCCAGAACGTCATATGCATATACCCATCCACAATAACATATGCCTGGGCCAGTTGTTAGTCCTCCTATTTATCCTAATGTTTCCCCATATCCTTATTATATGTATGCACTGCCTAGCGCTTCAACCCCATCGACACCAGTGCCCTAGTCCCCCATGCCTCCTCCACCTTTGCCACAACAAAAAACTCCTACACAAGGTCAAGTGTATGCTCCATAGAGCACAACCAATCCCCCAAACCCCAAGAAAAGGAACAAGGGGAAATGTAACTAGAACCAAAAATCTTAAGTTAATCAAGGTAGCCAAGGTACACCACCTAATGCACCTCAGGGAAACCAACCTAATCCTGCAACCCAACAATAGGATGAACAACCCAAGAAAAAAAAGGGTCTTCATACGAACAAACCTTGTGTCTGTTGCAGCATATATGGCCTTTTTACTTATGAGTGTTCCCTTTTACCTCACATGTGTCAAGCATGGGAAGCTCAAGCAACTACTTCTAGAAAACTGCAGCGCATAGCTCCTCCTCCTCCTCCTCCTCCTCCTCCTGCTTCATATCAATCGATTGTGCTTACCAATCCTTTTCCTCATCAAGGATATATTGCTGCTCAACCTAAACAAGGTCATGTAGGTCCCCCACCTCCACCATCTAGTCATAATTATTATCAAATTCTTATGATGAATTTTGATGAGCTCAATACCAAACAAGTCATCCTTTAGACTCAATCACACCAATATGACAAGCCACTTGCTAAGTCAGTGACTGAGTCCCAACCTCAAGTTCCCATCGAGCCTTTTTGTCATCAAATGGCACCTTACAGATCCCTTCCCCTAAGGTAGAGGTTATCCCCAAGATCCCTAAAGTTTTGTTATGTTGAAACACTACTTCTGCTAGAGCCGCCCATAGCTATAACATATTTATTACTTGGCATAATCTCCTATTTCCATGTCAATAGTCGAAGTCCTCTATACATGCCCATCATAATGGAAATATTTACTCTCTGCTTTGGGTGTTGTGGATCTTGTTGATGATCATATGATTGTCTTCAACATTGAAAAGTCGTAACAACCTCCCCTACCTTCATCTGTTTCATTTCAAATACTAGTATCCATATGAAATGCCATTATTCAGCGGTGTATCATAGATGAAGGTACCTCCACCTGTGTGATGGCTACTATTGTTTGGAAGTGACCTGGTTCCCTGGAACTATCCCGGTAAGGCTGTCTTTTTTTACATTGAGGTCATTGATGCTCCATTAGATTACAATATCCTTTTGGGTTATATTTATACATATTATGTCAATTGTGGCATTTGTGGTTCATCGTAAGATGTGCTTCCCTCAGAATGGAAAGTTTTTCACTATAAATCAACTAACGTACTATGATCTAAAATGTCATACTTCACCTCAGTCCACCATCTCATAAATGACTGGCAATCAAACTGTCTCATCCCTCACCAATGTCTCTCTTGGAGTACAAATATTCCACCTTGCTTGGTTCTTATTATGGGCCACCACCTACCCATTTTGAGCCTATCTCATCCAATGTTTACATGATTCATACATCATGGGTTACCCATAAGTGGTATGGTATGCCTTCACAATAGCCATCACCTTTGTAACCTGTTGTTCCCAGCTCAACCTAGCCTTCTGGTACTACTCCTCAAGGACCATTTCCTTTTGTCGGTATCTCTCCTAGTCTTATTCTACTCAGAACCATTCCCCCAGGTCTTAATCATCTAAGAGCAGTTCCCCCAGGCCATTACCTTTTTGTTCATATACCGTTATTATTTCCACCACTGAGAGTTTATTCTACATATGTTATGGATACATTGAGTTTACCTAACATTACCTTGGGGATCCCAGTCTGGTACATTGATCCTCTTGCAAAAACTCCCCCAAATCAACTCAAACCTTACACTACTTTTACCTTGATTCAACTCTTGTTCCTACCAATTCCTTTCCTTCAATTCCACAACAACCTCAATAGGAACCTATTCCTGTAGCTAAAGCTTTTGGCGAGGGGGGCAATGTAACCACCCTCATCCCACATCTACCCAAGAAACCAATCAGCTGAGGTGAAGATGCAATGTGGGGCCACTATGATATGATTTTACCTCCTAAGTCACATTAAGGAAGTGAAACCAATGGAAACACACCATAAAAACATTGAAGATCAGCTTCAGGAGCATCAAGAACTAATCCAACACTTTATACAACTTTCCCTTGGGTCCCACTGAGCTTTTGGACAACTTAATCCTCAGCTGCTCTGATGCTATAGGCATGGCCACATTCAAACACCCGGAGCTGCTCTCATAGTTTTTCCTACCAACATCCAGAGACTCATTTAGTCAATGCTATGCCAATGTCCCTGGGATTTGAGACACATTTTGAGGCCCAAAGCCTATGTCATAGCCCAAAATTGAATCATCTCTTCAGAATAGTAAAATTACGAGGAAATGACAGTACTAAAGAAAATACTTGAATAAGACCTTGACTAGACCCCTACTAGCCATGATAAGCATTTCATCAAACATATCCCGAATATGTAAACTACAGGTATAAATAACATATCTGAGCATAGGGGTCTCATACTTATCAGAGATTCGCCACGAAGCATTGAGGCCTCAACACATTAATTGTCATTCCATCCATTAGGTCATAGATACATTGCTCATCCATATGCAAGTAGAAACATGATGAAAACCATACATAGATATTATCATAAAGCACATACATTACCAACATAATAGCGATAAAAATAGCCATGAACTCAACACCATATAAACCTCATATAATACAATATAATGCTCATAGAAATACAAGGATAA
Source organism: Pinus taeda (assembly GCA_000404065.3). Taxonomy (NCBI): domain Eukaryota; kingdom Viridiplantae; phylum Streptophyta; class Pinopsida; order Pinales; family Pinaceae; genus Pinus; species Pinus taeda. The sequence goes on along the minus strand of APFE031528893.1, from coordinate 16,852 downwards.
ATAAACTATACTTATCATTAAAAATCCAACGAAAGATGGGACTTCCACATTCCACACGATCGTAGAATGGCTGAGCCAAATCTCTCTTCATCCATTCACCCCCGTGCCATATTCTAAGAATGAATGTGGGATCTCATAGACACATCAATCAAAACTCATGCAGGGTTTTGAGAGACATCCACCTCAACCCATAAAACAGTGATTACACCTCATGGTCAGACATCACAAAACCATTATCATATCGGTCTCTGTCCAAGCCTTCCAGGACTCCAATGAATTTGTCCAACCAAGGCTCCAGGACTAGTGACTCAACCCATAGCCTTTACCGCGGTCCAGAGCATTTTCCCAACCAAGGCCATAGGACTAGTAACTAAACCCAAGCTGTTCTAGGGCTCTAGAGCATTTTTCCAACCAAGGTTATGGGACTAATAACTCAACCCAAGCTAAGGAAACATGAGAACCAACGAAAAACACAACAATGAAAATAAACCCACAATCACTATGGTTATCCAGGAAATTGCAAGGCTAAGAAATCTACTGTCAGTCCCAACCATCCTCCATGCCAATGACAGATCACAACGAACAAACCACATGCATATGCCATCCATGCCAAAAATGGTGAAGGAATAATACATGCAACTTGGTACCTGAAAGGAAATCTCGTTGTAGCTGTTGATCCCAATGTCCTCTTATGCTTTCCTACTTGATCCAAATTGGATCCTAAACACTCTCTAAGTTTTCATGACCATTTCAACTTATGCCCAAAAGATTCAAGTCTTAGAAAAATCAAGCTATTAGAAGGAATCCTCGTGACAGTTGCAATTGTGGCCAGAGTGAAGCAACAAGGACCCTCGGTTGAGCGCGCAGACCGTTGGCCCATGGTAACATGCCTTAGCACAAATTGGCAAAACTGGAGGCTAGTTCGAGAAACGGAGGTATATTTTGATATGCAATTAGTGCTAAGCACTAATCGCATATCACAGGGCATCCCCCTCAGTGAAGGAAAGCCCCGAAGTGCCTGGACTTGAAATCGCTATGAAATGTGGAAAAGTAATGCATTCAGTTCTATAGCGTGGGATTCCACAAACTGGGAGGATATCGTAAGGCCTCGAGGCGGTAAGTAGTTTTGACCGAGTCCTACCTGATGCCACACATCAAGTGACACACATCTGGTGGATGAGAGAGAAAACTACCCACATCGGATGGGTAAGCGTCATGCAACTTGCCCGCCCAATACGAACGACGACCGTAGGATCTAGGGGGCCTAGATCAATGGTGGAGGTGCATCCCGATAAATGACTGGATTTGGCGAAGTTATAAAGCAAGATTATAGGGGATTTGAAGTCCGACGTGGATGAAAAGTTGGCAAACGATTTCTGTTTCATAGGTGATCTTGAAGCAAATGGAATTAAGAGCCATTCAAATATGATTCAACGAATTTGATAGCCAATTCGTTAGGAAACAAGTTGCCACCTCCCTGTGAGGCATTACCTAGTGATGATGATGCAAAGCAAAGGAATTTGAATGGACAGAGGCAAGGAAACCAGAAGGCTGAGAAGCGGAAATGAATAGTCAAAGAACATATTGGCTTTAAAGCCACGAACTGACAAAGACATAGTAGGCAGTGACAAGAGTTAGCTAGATGAAAAAAGCTAAATAGAGAGTAGAAGTCGAGTTGACTTGAAGGTAGAATCGATACAGACAGAGCCAGAGAGAGTTGGAGAGTCTGTGTACTCCATATAAGGCTTGAGAGGTTCAAGAAAACTCCTCGGCATAGGCCTATCATACTAATGTGACCATTAGAGGTCGAGTTTCAGTAAGGAGAGTCTGTTCACTCCATTCCTACTGACTTTTATCTGTTTAGTGGGACTCGAATTGAGCTCACTGTTGTAAAAACTCTGCTTGGAAACATAATAGAGAGGCCACCACTGAAGGATGGACCAAGAGATGTAGCCTAGGAGCATTGGGTGAACTCCTTATTAAACTTGTTATGTTTACATGTTTGACTGTTATGTTTTCTCTAACTAATTTAGTGTCTATGTATTCTAGCAATATTATCAATCAATTGCATAAAGTAACACAGGCACATCCATGCACATGAGTCTGTAATACCTTTAATTCCTTGTCCTGGATAAATTCCAGATCAAGTGGTATCAGAGCTCTAGGTTACTAAGGTTAGACAAGCTTGTGTTGGATTTTGTTATTGAATGCTAACTAGATCAAAGCTTAAATTAGGAGAAGGATAGTTGGTTGAAAATAATCTAGAAATTGGAAGAGTCTATTCTAAGAGGAAAATGTTAGAAGAAAGTCCCTTGGAATCAGACCCCCAGTTCATGGATAGTTTTATGACCATGAGATCCATGGTGGAGGAAATGTATAGGGAATTTAAGAAAAATAGAGATGAAGATTCATCAAACTCCAAACAAGACAAAGGAGTAGAACAATATCTCCTCCATGACCACTATAAAGTCAAAGGGAGAGAAGAAAAATTTCTCACACCTCCTAATAGCCCTGAAAATAAAAATAATACATCTTTGATTAAATTAGATGTTAAATTTGATTTACCAATATACGATGGAGAGTTGAGTGCAGAGAAGCTGGATAATTGGATCAGACAGATTGATGTTTATTGTAGATTTCAGAGCATTGATTTAGACAAGAGTAAGATTCAGCTAGCCAACCTACCCCTTGGGGGCATTGCCTTGGTATGGTGGGAAGGCAGGACACAAACCGACATGAAGAAACATGGTAAGATTCTTTCTGTCTGGAGTGAATTTGTTTCTGCAATTAGAAAGCAATTCTATCCACTAGCCTATATGCAGTAAGCCATGATGAGCTGGCAAACTCTTCGTCGTTCGACAACTAAAAGGGCAAAGTGTACAAGGTTACACCCAAGAATTTAGGAAAAGAGCTTTGATTCTAGGAATTTCTTTAGACTCACCTAAGACTCTGTTGAAGTATATAGGTGGTCTACACAGCTACATGAGGCACACTATCCTCATGTTTAATCCCACCATCATAGATGACGTATCCGTTCAGGCTACACATCTAGAGGCTAGAGGTAAGAATGGGAACCCAGAAGTTGGGGGATCATCCAAACCCACTGCAAGCAAGAATAAGGAGAAAATAAAACATAAATGGAAAGAGAGGAAGACAAATACTGTACAAAAGACCAAGTCTTCATGCACTCACTATAAGAATGATGGGCATGATGATGAACACTGTTGGATTCTGCATCCAAAGCTGAAACCTAAGAAAAACAAGGGCAAAAGGAAGAAGACTGATGTAGCTATTCAAAAGGATTTGGGGTCAAACTCAAGGAATGAAACAACAATCGCAGCCATAGGTATAAAAGGTAAAAATTCTGAAGCATCTACTAGTAATTCTGCACAATCTACTGATAATGAAGAAAATGAGAGGAAAAGACATGAGCTTTTTCATATTCGAGTTGTTTCCAAGCATCAAAAGATTGATACTTTGTTTGATAGTGGCTCACAAATATATTGAATTTCCAAAGCAATTGTAAAGAAGTTGGGATTACTAACCAAACCTCACAAAAATCCATATCCATTAGGTTATTTATGTGGTAAAGCAAAGCTACAAGTGACTAGACAATGTAAACTTAGGTTTTATTTTGGGTCAGCATTTGTAGATGAGGTAGTGTTAGATATAGTTCCTTTGGATATATGTGGAATTGTTTTAGGAAGTCCTTACTTGAATGATAGAAAAACTATTTTCTATAGAGTTGAGAACAAGTATCAACTTGTTAAAGATGGAATCAAATATATTTAAGATCTCATAAACTCAAAAATAATTATACTTTCATAAACTCAGAGTAGATGAAACGAATTGTAAATTCATGCAAACAATTTTTACTGATGGTTGTAAAGGAAAAGAACCTTGATAAAACCAATGTATTTGAGGGCTATGATGCTAAACAACAAGCTGATTTAGAAAAAGTTGTTTCAGAATATGATATATTGTTTCAGGAACCTAAAGGTCTACCACCCAAAAAGGAAATAGTGCATGATATTAATTTGTAGCAAGAGGTTGTCCAATTTACAGAATGTAGAAATCAAGAAGCAAGTACAAGAGCTGCTTGAGAAGGGGTTCATCAAACCTAGCACATCACCATGTGGGTCTCCAATTGTTTTGGTGAGAAAGAAAGATGGCTCATGGAGAGTGTGCATTGATTACTGAGCACTGAATAAGATAACGATAAAAAATCGTTATCCCCTTTCTCGCATAGATGATCTATTAGATCTGTTGAAATAAGTTGTTTATTTTTCCCAATTAGACTTGCATAGTGGATATCATCAAGTCGAGTTGTAGAGCAAGATGCATGGAAGTCTGCTTTCAAAACAAATCAGGGATTGTATGAGTGGTTGGTTATGCCTTTTGGCTTAACTAATTCTCCTGCTACTTTCATGAGAGTAATGAATGACGTACTCAGACCTTTTCTGGATGATTTTGTTATTGTATATTTGGATGACATTCTTATATTGAGAAAAACGTGGGAAGAACAGTTAAAGCATGTTAAGAAGACTCTAGATGTTTTGAAAAGAGAAAACCTTTATGTTAAGCTCTCAAAATGTGAATTTGGTAAAACATCTTTGAATTATTTGGGTCATATAGTAGGGGGTGGTGAATTGAAGATAGATCCCTCTAAGGTTGTAGTCATTGTAAACTAGCCTAAGCCCAAATCTGATACAGAAGTTAGAAGCTTCCTAGGAGTAGCACAATATTGGAGAAATTTTATTTCTAACTTTCTTTAATTTCCGCTCCATTACATGCTTTAACAGGATTGAACAAGGTGTTTTAGTGGGGAGCCAAATAATAGAAAGCCTTTGACACCTTGAAAGAAAAGATTAGTACAGCACCAGTACTAGCACAACCCGATCTTCAAAGACCATTTGAGATCGAAATGGATGCCAGTGGCTTTGCCATGGGAGTAGTGTTGATGCAACACAGTAAACCCATATGTTACCATTCTGAGACATTTAATTCTGCAATAGTTAACTATCCCACATATGATAAAGAATTGTATGCATTAGTATAGAGTGTGAAAAAGTGGAAACATTATTTAATGGGCAAAGAGACAGTTATATATACTGATCATCAACCACTTCAATATCTACACTACCAAACTAAGTTGCAGTAATCAAGACATTATAGATGGATGGGTTTTCTACAACAGTTTCATTTAGTCATCAAGTATAAAAAGGGCATACACAATAAAGTTGCAGACATGTTGTCCAGACCAATTATAAATGCATCTACTATACTTAATCATAATTCAGTATTTCATGAAAGCTAAATTGAATAGTATGCTCAAGATATAGATTTGAAAGATGTATATGCAACTTTAAGTCAAGGCAAACAAGTAGGAGAATTGGACTATCACGTTAAGGACCAACTCTTGTATCATTTTGGGAAGCTATGCATTCCACAAAATGAAAGAGTAAATATAATTCAAGAAGCACACAATTCTCTAATATGAGGTCACTTTGGTGCAAGTAAAATGGTTGCACAACTGCAAAGATTTTGTTATTGGCCAAAAATTAATGAGACAGTTTCTAGGTATGTAAGAGGGTGTACCATGTGTGCTAAAATCAAACCCAGTAATAGAAAACTAGGCTTGTACACTCCACTACAAGTTCCTTCTCATCCTTGGGAAATTGTTTCCATGGACTTTGTTGGAGGACTGCCTAAATCTAGGAAAGGTCATGATTATTTATATGTTGTTGTGGATAGATTGAGCAAAATGTGTATTTTTATACCTTGTAACAAACATATTACAACTGAACAAACTGTGAAGTTGTTCTTTCAGCATGTATGGGTTCATTTTGTACTACCCACTTCCATTATATTTGATCGCGATACCTTATTTGTTGGAAAATTTTGGTCGAGTTTGTGGGAATTGATGGACACCAGGCTGAAGAAGAGTACATTTTTTCATTCGCAAATAGATGGCCAAACAGAAGTGGTCAACAAGACAGTGATCCAGTTTCTTAGAGGCGATTGCAGTAAGCATCCCAAACTTTGGGATGAACTTTTATGTTATGTGTAGCATGCTTACAACCGAGCTAAAAATTCTTCTACACAGAGATCTCCTTTTGAGACCTGTTTTGGTTTCACACCAAGGTCTCCCTTGGATTTTGTTTTTGGTAAAGACATAGTAGTTGATGGAAATAGTGATGTGGACAAGGCAACCAAGTTCATTGAACAAATCCAAGAGATTCACCAGGCAGTACAGGAATAGCTAGAAAAGAGCCAAGCCAAGTACAAGGCAAGGCATGACAAGCATCGGATGGTGATCAAGTCTGGCTGTATATCAGCAAAGACAGAATGCAAGGTGAAGGTAAGAAGATGAAGCCAATAAGGTATGGACCTTTCAAGATACTTGAGAAAATTGGCTAGAATGCTTTTTGCCTTGATCTACCAGCTTACATGCACATCTACTCAATTGTTAATGCAAACAGCTTGAGACTATTTGAACCTTCATTAATTGAAGATCTCGAAGAGCAGAGTCAATTGCCTTCTATTGATGATTTTTTGTCTAAATATCTTAATGAGTTTCAAGAAGATACAGTTCTCAATAGGAAGGTGAGGACCACACGCAGGTGGAATGTTGAGTACCTTAGGATTGGACTCAAAGGTTCAAAGCCAAGCAGTGAGAAATATATAGAAATTGAGCAAGAGAGGAATCAATACCATCAATTGATTGATTCTTAAAACAAAACCAACTTTTGGTGGTCCAAAATCTTTTTTAGTGGGAAGGCCGTGATCCAAATTGGATCCTAAACACTCTCTAAGTTTTCATGATTGTCTCAAATTATGCCCAAAAGATTCAAGTCTTAGAAAAATCAGGCTATCAGAAGGAATCCTCGTGACAGTTGCAGTTGTGGCCAGAGTAGAGCAACGAGAACCCTCGTCGATCGCGCAGACTGTTGGCCCATGGTAATGCACCCACACACAAATTGGCAAAACTAGAGGATAGTTAGAGAAGCAAAGGTAGATTTTGATACACGATTAGCACTAATCGCATATCGTAGGGCGTCCCCCTCAGTGAAGGAAAGCCCCGAAGTGCCTAGACCCAAAATTGCTATGAAATGAAGAAAAGTAATGCATTCGGTTCCATAGCACGGGATTCCATAATCCAGCAGGATATCGGAAGGCCTCGAGGCGGTAAGCAATTTTTATTTAGTCCCGCATGATGCCACACATCGAGTGACACGCGTTTGGCAGATGAGAAAGAAAACTGCCCGCATCGAACGGGTAAGCGTCATGCAACTTGCCTGCCTGACATGAATGAAAACTATAGGATCTAGGGGGCCTAGATCAACGACAGAGGCGCATCCCTATAAATGACTGGATTTGGCGAAGTTATAAAGAAATATTACATGGGATTTGAATTTTGACATGGATGATGATTTGCGAAACGATTCGTGTTTCATGGGCAATCTTGAAGCAAACGAAATTAACAGCCATTAAAATATGATTCAAGGAATCTGACACCCAGTTTGTTAAGAAACAGGTGGCCACTTCCATGTGAGGCATTACCCAGTGATGATGATGCAGAGCAGAGGAATTTGAATGGATAGAGGCAGGGAAACCATAAGGCAGGGAAGTGGAAATGAGCAGTCAAAGAACAGACTGGCTTTAAAGCCACGAAATGATAGAGACAGAGCAGACAGTGACAAGATTTAGCTAGACACAGAAAGCTAAGAGCAAAGAACATAGAGTAGAAGTCGAGTTGACCTGAAGGCAACATTGAGCCAGACAGAGCTAGAGAGAGTTAGAGAGTCTGTGTACTCCATAGAAGGCTTGAGAGGTTCAAGCAAGCTCCTCGGCATAGGCCTGTCATACTACTGTGACCATTAGAGGTCGAGTTCCAGTAAGGAGAGTCTGTGCGCTCCATTCCTACTGAATTTTAGCTATTTAGTGGGACTCAAATTGAGCTCACTATTGTAGAAACTCTGCTTGAAAACATAATAGAGAGGCCACCACTGAAGGCTGGACCAGGAGACGTAGCCCAGGAGCATTGGGTGAACTCCTTATTAAACTTGTTGTGTTTACATGTTTGACTATTATGTTTTCTCTAACAGCCTCAGTGTCTATGTATTCTAGCAATCTTATCGATTCATTGCATAAAGTAACATAGGCACATCCATGCACATGAGTCTGTAATACCTTTATTTCTCTGTCATGGATAAATTCTAGATAACTACTCTTCCTTTGTGTTCTTGCTCCAATAATCCAAGTATACCACACGCACCAAGAGTGCTCCAAGAAAAATTTAAGTCTCTAAGAGTATGAGAGAAAGAGAGAATAATGAGAGATCTCCAAAACTGAATTGACCAAGTTCGAACCAAGTGTTTACACTAACTAAGAGCTTTCCAACTGATCCTCAAAAGCCTTTTTATGAATCAAGCCTCTATTTTCTTCAGCTTCCATTACTTTCGTTCATTTTGCTCCTCACATGAAACCTGTGACCTTTCACCTCCTTTTTCTCCTAATTTCCATTATTTTCATAATAAATGTGCCAAAAATGTCATTCGTCCTTTCCAAAGCCTTAGCCATTGCTTTTGCCAATTTCCTTAGCCATAATAGACTGATTCAACACCCACTAGGCTATTTCCCCCACCATTAAGCTTGGAATACATATCCCATCATCTGTGGTATCTATATATTATTACATGGATTTTTAACCAGGGTTGTTACAGAACCCTCCCCCTTAGGGGAACACCATCCTCAGTGTTCAATGACACCTATAACTAAAAAGATTTCTGAAAAAAAGAGATACTTCCTATGGAGCTTTATAACACATCTTGTTGCTGTATTTACAATGACTACCTACTAAAACAGGACAATCATACCGTTTACTATAGCTCTAGAACATAGCTCATTATGCTATTTACAACAACCACATATACACATATGCATTTTCTTCAACCAACAAATAACCATACTATCTATGGAGCTTTATAGATCCAACTTGATACAATATTTACAATAAAACACACATATACACATATGCACATTTTCTCAACCAACAAATAAAAGGATACGATGCCTGCATCCACAACAAGGGAATACAGAGGCTCACACCTCCACCCTCAAAGTAATACTAGGATTCAACTACTTCCCCAGAAGTCTAGAATCCACTACAAAGTCAATTTTTCATCCAATGTCCAGCTCTACAAACCCATGCCACTTGTCCTCTCAGTGAACAATTATCGGCTCATTGTTCCAAGGCGCATTCCCAATATGCATCTCATTCCATCTAGCAATTCTAATGACCAAAAAAAATCCATCAATGACCTTCCCTTCTCTGTTATGCAGTCCCTCGAGTAATCCAATCATCCCCTTTCGTGTAGTCACTCATCTTCCAAGTTCCACTGGCACCCCCATCTCGGGCAATCCATCCCTTGGAAAGGCTTCCTCATATAGGAAGATACAAAAACTAAGGCATATACCTACCTCAAACCATCATATTGGTCATAGCATGCTCATGGAAATCAATGGGCACTATTGGGTACCAATGTCCCACAATGGCCCTACTCCTGAAGTTCTTTACCAACATACTACTGCATTTGCCAATTCCTTTTGCTAATGCTGCTAATTCTTGTAGTCTATTTCAACCGCCCAACAGGGCATGTTTATACATTCCTATACCAAGCACATAATTTCCATTAGATTCAAAATAAACTGAAATAAATTCAAATCATACATCATTGGTAGCTCTTCAATAAGGTACATTTACAATTTTGTTCACTTCCCGTCACAAGAAGTCAAACTAACATATTTGACCAAATCATCATTTATAACATATAACATTAGGTTAGCTCAAAACACAACCATCATAGATCAAAATAATAAATCACACATAACCATCATAAAATAGAATCATATATCACATTTAATCATCATAGATCAGAATCATAAATCACATGCATAATAAAGTTGAATAAAATATTGATACTTATCCTTTAATCAATCCTTGGCTTCCACCTTTGTCCTTATTTCGTATGCACTCTGGATTGGTTGCCACACTCGAAAAACACCCATTGCCTTCTCTTCAAGCATGTGCACACACACATAGTGTACATCCCACACATACAACCACACATGACATACCACACCATGCAATACATGCATCTACACCTAACATACATCACATAAACCTACACCCAGTGTACAACACAACACAATACATACACCTGCACCAGATTTCCAACACAACACAGCACGTATACATACACAATGTACATCACAAGACATGCATCTACACATAACATGCGACACCACAAATGCATATACATACAACTCATACATCTATCTCCGATGTGCAATGCCACACAATACATGTACCTATACCTGGATCTACACATAACATGCGACACCACAAATGCATATACATACAACTCATACATCTATCTCCGATGTGCAATGCCACACAATACATGTAGCTATACCTGGCATACAATAGAACATAATACATGTACTACACAAAGTATAACACAAGGAATACACATGTCACGATCCAATGAGTACACAATGCACATACATAGTACCGCATGCCCACAACACATCATGTACAACATGCACAAAATACCACACGTGCACTAGTACCATATGTACAACATGAACACGGTAACCCTTGTACACGCATCACCTGCACAATGTGTGCACAACATCACATGTACATGACAACACCTGCATAAAATGTTCACAATGGCACATGTACACATAATACAACATGCACATAGTATGACATGCATGACATGTACAAGACATCACATGTACACAACACCACATACATGACATGTACACAACACTACCTGTACACATCGCCATTTGTACAACATGTACACAACAGTACATGCATAGGGCACCACTTGTACAATCATACACACAACACCATATGTATCTAGCATCACCTGTAAAACATGCACGCAAAACCATAGGTACATATCTCTACATATCCAACAGGTACGTAACATCATCTTTACACAACACTGCATATACAACCTGTACATAGCACCATCTATACCCAACACTATATATGCAATATTCACACAATACTGTTTGTACCATCATGTACATAACATTGCATAAAAAACATGTTGACATACTATATATGCACAACACCGCATGTACACAACAACAAATATGCAACATCTACAACTTATACAACATATGCTCAAAAATAGTACCACACATCCAAAACCACATTGTCTTTACCAAGCAACTTTGTTTCTAGTGTCTTATCCATGCTTGTCCTAGCATTTCGTAGACCATACTGCTTTCATTTCATTGTTGTATCCCTCGGTATAACATGTCCATAACATAGACATAATATAATAACATAATATCAACTCATAACGATATGATACTGACCTTGTATATTTTTCATGACTACTATTCTCAATTGATTCCCCGTAAGACTCGAAACCTCTTCACGTCATTCACCTATGTAAGAAATCATTCCTCCACAAGAATGATTCCTAATGCCCCTTTTAGTCAGTGACATACATACATACATACATACATATATATACATATAAATATTAGCATTGAACAATCATGATCCATGATGATGCTGTCGGACACAACATACGTACATACATACATGAATACATATATAAACATCAACACAATCATGATTACAACATAATTACCAAATATAATAATTTCAGGGTTAAGAGAACTCCCTTTATGCATGTAACATATGCACAACATTGAGAACAAAAGTTCTGAGCATAGCCAAGGCATATGACACCTAACATCCATCTACTTCACCTTTCTCATTATCTTTCTCATGACTATCATATCACTGTCCATTTACACCAATGGACAAAACTAGTCCAACCGAATGCCATAGTCTTACCTTTCGGTGCACTTACTTATGCACAGAGCTTCATCTAAATCTTACATTACCTTTTGAGTAACAAAAAACTTTCCAGAGCTCCATCAAGTTTCCTCTTTCCCAACCAATTCCCAAGGCTCAAATCATAAAAGGCAATACCAAGAAACAACCAAGAAGAAAACCATGAAAATCAATAACAACATGACACCACAATAAAGTGGCATAGCTATGCACCATACACATGCAAAATGACAAAACAAGTGCAAAAATCACAAAATACTAAAATCAAAAGGCTAACCATGGACACCATTACTCAATCCTCATGATTCCCAAGGAACTCGACCTGGGCCTTCTTCGAGATTTCATGGCAACCTCTCTTGCCATGAAACTCCCTAGATCATGCTACCCTTAACACATAAATGTCAGTGCATAAAAAAATATAACAATACATAAATTACCTTACCTTGTTGTGCCAAGCAGTTTTCTTTCAAATGAACACATCCACACCATCTCTCAAGGGACTCTAATTCCCTTGAAAAATCCACCTATAAATAGAGACTAACCAATATAGTTGTAAAGTACATGTTCATGACTATAGCACATATCCACATAATGTGAGACAAAATCAAGGTTAAGAAGACTTTTTGTTTGCAAGGCAATCATTCATTTGGAATTAGGGTTTCCAAACATAGCCAAAGGAATTCTTCTCCAATTCCTTTCCTCTACTCTTTTTACCTTGCTACAATTGAGTCTTATTATGCACTATCACATCACCCAACTATTAGTGATATAAACAAATCAACTATTAACTTGTCATGTTAATACCACACATGTTTCCTACAACTGCTCACAACATGTCAAACACATGTTTCAAATATCAAGACAATCATATCTATCAATTTGAAATCAACTTTTACCAAGACTAAAAATCATGTAATAGTCCATAGTAAACTCATAGTCATTAGAAATAATGCTACAACTGTCACCTACTTACCTTCAAGTACATATCAACTATCTCAACACATATGTGTGAGTGGAATCATCTCAAAACAATATCATTTGAACACATACTCATATTATGCAATTCATCAAACATTCAACCAACTTGCAAACATACCATGTTAAATAAATCAACTAGATGACATAATAGACACCAAACACTCAAACACCAAATAGATATCGTACTCACACAGTCAAGCACAAGGTAGATGACATAAGCAAGTTCATACCCTAATGTATCTCAGGGGAGGCTATCTTGTCTACATGATCAATCTAGTTAGCATGATATAAGTTCACAACATATCAACTCAAGAATAAATAAGATCATGATATCCATAATAGTCACTATCTAACATGTTCACATCACAAGCACGTAATTTTTTTTTGTTCATGCATAAAAATCACATATGTGCGATCAGTCTAGATTAGTACAACACAATGTCACAATAAGTTGACTCGTACCTGAATGTCGTAACCCTAACCATATGCAGAGGCCAATCCAATTTAGCATGGTACATATAGCATCAAGATCTTAATGTAATAACCCTAATCATCAAGTTACTAGCATAGAACAACAACAAACTATATGTCATGCTCATCAAAAACATATAATCTAATCATCAAGTTTTCTAACATAAAATGATAATAACAATGCATACAACCACATGTTACTATCATTATTGACTATCCAACACATGTGCTTATGACTATATGAATCAACTAACATCTATCATGAATGTAACTATAACATAAAAATACATGTACATAAACCTGATGCATATAACAATCCTTAACTTATATATTCTCTTAACCCAAAGTCTAATGCTGCAACCTCATTATGTTCATCTGCATCTCCTGCTCTATCTTAGCCAACACATTAGCATCATAACAACCAATAGCACCATGATGACCTAAATTTCATACCATGACTTCACAAGGCATGTTTGACCTGCTATACATGCATAACTATAACCAAGACCATACATGCATAATGAATTCATATAGAAATATAACACATCAGTACAAAACCATATACACAACATTCTAGCTAGGGTATAGTCATGAATACATGACAATATCAACTACAGAAACCATGACCTCATGCATGACAAAAACAACCACATCACGCACACCTTATAACAAGTGAACACTAACATGCATAAATAGCATAATAAATCATACACTCACGACGACAAACTTCACAAAAACAACATCCTCTTTCACATGGTGACATCACTGAAACCATGATCAACAATGCAATAAGCACAGGGCCTACATGCATAAGGAACACATATACAACCAACATGAAAGCATGATCAACACAAAACCCATCTAGTCCATGGAGCGAACCATGCTTTGATACCACTCTGTAACAACTCTCATCCCACATCTACCCAAGCAACTAGCCAACCAAGTAAACATGTGACGAGAGGCCACTATGATATGATTCGACCTCCTAAGTCACTTTAAGGAAGTGGAATCAATTACACAAACCATGACGTCATGCATGACTAAAAAAACCACATCACGTGCACTTGGTAACAGGTGAACACTAACGTGCATAACTAGCATAATAAATAATACAATCATGACGACACACTTCACAACAACAACATCCTTTTTCACATGGCGACATCACTACAACCATGATCAACACCATGCAAATGCAACAAGCACATGGCCTACATGCATAAGGAACACATATACAACCAACATGAAAGCATGAACAACACACAACCCATCTAGTCTGAGGCATGAACCATGCTCTAATACCACTATGTAACCACCCTCATCCCACATCTACCCAAGCAACCAGCCAACTGAGGTGAACATGCGACGAGAGGCCACTATGATATGATTCAACCTCCTAAGTCACGTTAAGGAACTAGAATCAACAAAAACACACAATAAAAGCATTCAACATCAACTTCAGTACCCTTAGGAACCAATCCA
>APFE031528891.1:6258-17832 GCA_000404065.3 Pinus taeda | reverse complement strand
ATGGAGACATGGCTACAAAATATAAAGAAGCTGTGTCTGTCTTGGAAGAGGAGATGCAATTTATAGACTCAAGAACTAAAGGTGAGGACAACGTTGGCGTTCCGGGGGGGTACTTTGGTGAGGACATGTGTCCATGCTTATCGTCCATCTATTTACAATATGTCGATTAATGTAGAGCGGATTTTAATAAAATATATCGTGTTATTACTCCAGAGTAGGTTTTTAAGGGAATGAAAATGTCTCGCAGTTTTCATGGAGATTGTTTTTCGTGACACTATGCCAATTTAAATGAGTGGTCCAACATTTATCACGTTTTTCATCTTAATTTTTTTATCTAGTGAAAAAAAAATTCGATTAAAAATGAGATTTGAATTTTCAAATAAATTCATTATTTTTAAATATTGTAGGGAAAAGGTCTTTTTAGATACTTGGATATTTCCATTGTGTATATCAAAATTTAAATTTAAATTCATAAATATTTCACCTAGATTTCAGATAAAATAAATTTAAAAATATTAAAAAAAATTAAAACATTATGATAATATTATTAGTTCAAGATAAAAAAATATAATATCAATTTAAAAATATTATTAGAAAAATTTACCAAATTAATTTAAAAATATTATTAGAAAAATTTAATAAATTATAATAATTTTATTACAACTTAAATTGTGATTATTTCATATTATATTATTTAAAACACTCTTAAATATACAAATATATTTTTAATATTTTAAGATATTTTTAACGGCCCAGAACACGAAGATAGGAGCGGTCGTGTTCTGCTGCATGAGAGTCATTCTCTCTTTCATGCCACCTCGCCACCTGCAACTCAGCCCCTCCCCTGCCAACACTTGCACACAACACGTACTCCTAGTTCGTAATCCCTCCTATCTGTGCATTTTCGTCAAAGCAAAATCTGGATGAGCTGAATGAATTAACCCCTGCGAAATTACAGAGACAAGGAATAAGGAACAAGCATATAAGGTATGCGGCCACACTCTCTGCTCTGAGTAAGACTCTCTGCTCTGAACTTACTCAGGAGAATTAACTGCTCGACACTCTCTGCTACAAGCGAATCAAGGTACTATAATTTCTGAAACTTTTAATTTAGATATCTCTCTAATTTCTAACATCAAAACAAAATCGTTTTACAGAGTTGAGAGTTCTGTTTCTTGTTGCATAAAACATTACATTAATATACAGATTTGTCTCTTTATATTATAAGAATCATAGAAGTTCTCTATAATTTTTTGGTTCTATTGTAATTAATCAGCTGACTTCAAAATACAAGAAACAATACTAAAAATAAAAATACATTCCATGAGTTCATCTCATCTAATTCTGATAGGATTAACATCTGGGAGAACAAAAATATACTTTACTCGATCTATGGATCAGAGAATTTAGATTTAATGAATAAAATATATATAGAGTACTCAAGCGGTGACATACCAAGCATATTCTTGAAGAAAAAGAAATTGCTAAGGCAGGTCTGAAATTTCAGATTAACATCTCAAACTTTTATTGCCATCATTATTCAAATATGTCCGAAATTATTTAACGCTAGGGAAACAGTATCAGAGACTTGGGCTTCGGTAAAGCCTACAAAATCGAAACTTGGAATCAGGGGCACTTGAATTTAATAAATTACGAACAACGAGTTTAGCATCGAGTGAAATTGACAAGTCGTTATTGATATAAGCTACCAATTGAGAATTCACTGGAAATGAAAACCCGCATAAAGTTTTGCAATAACAAACTTCTACAACATCCCAATGATTATTTTCTTGTGTCTCAGTAAGCATGGTGAAAGTAACTATGCCGAAATCCCCGCCGAGGTGTAGCAACAAACTTGGAATGCCCCAAACGCTGAAATTATTAATCAATGGCACCCACACTTGGTATAAAGTCCATAAATCCAACGAACCACTATAGTAATAGAGTGTACCTGCAAGATGAAGAAGAAAGGTACCCAAGTAAGCATTACTAACTTTATCGCTTTAAATTAATCCGAGAAATACAGATAATCCACCGAAGAGGAGGCAAATTAGCAGTCAGAAAGAGGATTAACCTGCTAGTTGCATTTGAGTCTCTATCGCAAGAGAAAAGGAATTAGGAAATGTACATAAAAAAAAATAAACCAAGAAATGAAACCTGAGAGACGGTAACACAAATCGATAAAAACGACAAGTGGAAAATGGAAGCCCTCCTTGCACCGGTTAGCCAACCAAATTTCCTTGGGGAGATCGTAGTTCTTGTACGCATAGAAGAGGGGAATGAGGGCACCGGTCTGTGTACTATGCCAACCATAGCACCACCATTCCATGCTTTTGGTTCAGAACCCTGCCAAAGACAAATTCAACCACAGACACACATAAAAGGCTTTACATAAGCACGCCTAAGATAACATTCAGATTAACCCCGGAGTCAAGTATGCACCTTACCTATTAAAATATTCCTCAGTGGTAAAAATATCGTGCCAATAGGAGAGCACGACCCGAACCTTGTTGAAATATCAGTAAGAGGGGTTGATGCCCACACACCTGGAAATCACCTTAGTAAAGTTATTATAACTACAATAACCAGTAAGAGGGAATATGTGAATGGCGCAATCCCAATATGGGTATGAAAGATAAGAAATGATTCACATGTAGAGTTACCTGAAGCATTACCATTCCCCAACATGGAAAATAGGTTGCGAGAGATTTCCGTCAAGAAATGTTGCAGTGTGCATCACTCACGGAGAATCTGGTTACAACATATTTCGAGCTAAACCCCGAGAATTTCACCTTGAGAGCGGCATAGCAGGAAGTTTGTTTGTTACCTCACCTCACCTCACGTACCTCACCTCACGTACTCTCAAGTGGGTCGATGGACAACAAATAAATAATGTGGTGTTGCAGTGGTAAGAGGTGGCAGACGGTGGTAGCCAGCTGCGTGAGAGGTGAGACGTGGCAGCGATATAATAAACTTTACATGCGCCTAAGTTTCATGTATGTCATTACAATTTTTCAGACTTTGGATAAACTATAATTTGTTACCACATTGTCATTACAATTTTTTCAGACTTTGGATAAACTATAACTTGTCACTACATTTTTGCATTGGAATAAGCGAAGCCTGCAATAAGAGGTCCTTTCTTGCCCAGCCAAAAACTTTGGTTAAAATTTTGATAGACAATAATCTTCATTTTAAAACTTTGGTTAAACGATGATAACGTCAAAAAAAATATGGTCAAAGAATGAATTAATGGGCGGTCAACGATCTATCGATCGCTAATAGTCCCAGGCAGGGACTAATAACATTAAATGTTGTCATTTTTATACATGAAATCCATGCAAAAATACAAAAAATTGTATTAATAGAAATGTTTTATTTGAAATGACATTTTAAGCGATAAAACTTTCAAATGTGTATGTTTTTATAATTATCTCTAGGTTTGAAATGTATAATTTCTTTCTATATGTTTAAACCCAACATATTTTAGCTATAATTATTCATTGTGTTGAATTACATGTAAAAAAGTGTGAATAGTAATATTTAACATTGTATTTAAGTAAGGCACCTTAAATTAATTAATGATACATAATTAGAAGAATCATCTTAAATTTAAAGAAATTAAATGATATAACATTTTTAATATTATTATAAAAGACAAATTTCATGTTTTATTTTTTTAACATTTAAAAAAAAACAATCCCCCACATAGGGTGCTTAGAGATGATGTTGCAAGGCAGGGAAATGGCATGAGGTTTCCTTTCCAATTTCTAGTTACCATCATGATAGGAACTTGGAAATAACTTCCATGTAGACTAATGAAGTCTCCACAAATAGACAATTTATTTGAACTACAACCCCTTGGAGAAAGTGTTGTCACAGTACATTCATGGTGTAGCAAGGGAAATGGTGAAACCCAAAATGATTTCCATGAAAAATTGAGACAAACACAACTGGATACATGTGTGGAAGATTGTCATATTTCCTTAACCCCTCTACTTGATAATGCTAGATAATGGTGGAACACATGTAAGGTTTAATGAGGAAAGCAAAGGTAACTTTCCTTCTCACTCTTCCAATCTCTTGTCCCTATGTCTATGTCTGCATTTCAAGCTTCAATTTGGGAATAAGACCTCTATTTATTATATTCTTAGCATTGTGGCTTTGCATTCATCCCACAAAGGAAAATATCCATTGCACCAAATGAAAGTATAATTCAGTGTGATTGTAATGGGTTTCATGTATCTTCAAGCCACGCTAGCTAGTTTGGGCAAACGAGTAAATGTGGTTGAAGAAAAAGCAAAATTTTCTTGATCTCTAGTTGCAAAAGATGAAATTGAGGCCATGACTAGTGATTTTCCCTTGGACCTAAATTTGTGTCACATAAGGCAAACCAAATTCCACTGAACAATGTAGCATTACTAATGCACAAAATCTTTTGAGTCCCATGCACTCTCTTCTTAGGACAAGGTTGAAAAGAATCTAAAAAACCAAGTAGAATTGATCAAGGAGCAGAATAAACTCTTGCTCGTGTTGGTCTCTTAGCCAGCGGAAAAATTCAAGTGGAATTTGATCTTGGCACTTCAAACAAATCCCTAATTGTGCTTTATTCCTCTTCAAAGGAAGGAGGTTGCAACACTCCTTTTTAAATTTTTAGTTTAACATAGTTTCTTGTCTTGGAACTCAGTTTTTGGTAAACAATTTAACTAGTTTTACAAGCCTAGTTTCCTTAATGACAAGCCCTTTGTATTTTTGTTACTTTGCCTTTTAAACTTTCATGCTTTTTTTCCTTTATGGGCAAGTCCAAATGGAATTTTTTCCTAAGGTCTAGTAGACATTCTCAGTGCTTTTTGTACTTGGTTAA
The DNA here is from genome assembly GCA_000404065.3 of Pinus taeda. NCBI lineage: Eukaryota > Viridiplantae > Streptophyta > Pinopsida > Pinales > Pinaceae > Pinus > Pinus taeda. Next base: position 12,968 of record APFE031528891.1, on the reverse strand, counting down.
CCTTGGATTATACACTGATAAACAATGCCTTGAACCTAGTTCATGATATATACAACCATTTGTCATTATGTACAATGTTATAAGTATCTAATGAAATATATACTCTTACTTGAAAAAACATTAAAAATATCGGGAAAATAATTAAAATCACCATTAAAAAATAAATCCCCAAGCAGGGCGATTATGGTGGGATTAATAATCTATTAGTGCCTCGACTACAATGCCCATCCATTGCATGAAATAGGCAGGACAGATGGGGCTTCATAGATGCAATTGAAGCACATCTCTAGGGGGGTGGTAACAAATGAGGGTAACGATAATAATGTCTACGTGAGGGAAGGTGATTGAGCTTTCATGCCTAGTACAACTACATTGCATAACATATCCTCATTGTATGGATCCACCAATATAATAGATGTTGCCTAACAGTGTCATTACGTGTTCAAAATCCAACATGATTATCAAGCATTAGCGATTATAGAGGATTTTTACTTTGCCTATAGGAGATCAATTCTAGTTTTCTAGGTATGGTGAATCTCTTGACTTGCACTCCAAATGTATAAGACTCAGTTTGCTCTATGTTTGTCATGTTGCCTATTTAAATAGTTGGGAAAGTATATCAAATATATATTTATTTTTTTCGATTGAGAAGCATGCACCTATTATTCATGGTGTATTTTTTCATGGGTGAGAGGACCCTATCGAGATTGATTTGGGTCCTTGGGCTATAGGTTTGATCCTAAAAAATTCTCTCTTTTTTCTCAAAATACCCAATGATTCCACATTTATCTGTGTCACTTATTATGGTGTCCTACATTTGGTTTATATTCTTATGGTTATTGCTTTCTTGATTTCTCCTTTGACCAACAATGCTCAATTGTCCATACTCCTCTTTATCCTTTTTTTGATTCCATGTCCCTACTTTTTCTTAATCTTGTGTTTACATGCCATGGAAAGGACAAGGGGTGGTGATGGTGGGCATGGTAGTTGAGGCAAAGGTGGAAGAGGTCAAAGAGGGCCTTATTGTTCGAAAGTTCAAGATGCAATGTAGGAGGTAGCTAACATATATTAGTAGACACCTCCCAATATATGTGAAGATATATCCAATGTTGAGGACAAGATCAAGCTTGATCATAGGGAAATGCATGATGAGGATGTTAATGAAAATATTGGAAACTGGGTGTTATAAGTAGGCAACCCAATGACTAGAGTCACCAAATACTAGAATTTTTTTGAGTTATACTCGCATGCAAAAAATAGGAAATATTCTTCAAGACAAGGATGAGGAAAGAGAGGAGGTTATGATCCAATTGGATGAGGAAAGAGAGGAGGTTATGATCCAATTGGATGAGGTCTTTTTCTAGCGAAAGGACATCAAAGCTAGATTACCAGAATCTTCTTCTCAAGCCCCAGATCACTCAGTTATACATTATGCAGGCCCTCAGATAATCATTGTGATAATATCCACATCATATATTAGTTTATCAGGATTATATATGTTACTTTTGGCATAACCTACTAGGGGCTATCAACTATTATAGGGATATGTAGCGTAGATACTTCACAATTTTTTTTCATATAGTTAGTAATGTGTTAATATGGATACCCGGATGCGGGTGTCAACTATGGCATTTAAATGACAAGACGGACCGCCGGTGGGTTGGGAAGCCAACTAGTTTTGTGCTTCGTCCTGAGAGCCCACAACAGCTAGATTAAAAACACCTTGCAGGCGACATTTATTGTCTCCGAAAGATGTGAAGAGTTCATCTCCTTCATCACCATGGCCCCTGTAAACCGTTTTGTTTCTCCTCCCCTTCTCCATGGCATTTGTTCTCCGCACGCGGCTAAACCATGTTTCAGAACTGCTATAGGCAGTCGCTGCCTGATTCTCCCTTGTCAGGATTTTGGTAATGTTTTTCATTTTTCGCATCCCTGTCATTGTCTTCTTGCTTGTGGTTCACCCACCCCTGCTCCTGCTCAATGTCACCTTCCTTCCAATTCTTATGTTGTCAATTCAGCCATGGCTCACCTCAAACACCGCATGTGCAGTAGACGTGGAGGTTCGTGTGGTGGTTTTAACCGCTCGCGAGCTTCTACCAACTCCACCTTTGACTTCCCGGACTCAACTACTGAATTTCCCAACTCGCTCATTAACCCCACTCATAGCTACTCGAATACCGGAAGTGGAAGAGGTTGGAGGAACAATGTTGTCCACACTGTGATCTCCCACTCCCTCCTCTTTCTAGCCCTCGTAGCACTCAATTTCACTTCTGCAGTTCCATATACAAGCCTACAATCACTGCTAACATCACAATTTATTTCAAGGAAGAGTCTGCGACGCAAGCTACTCTGTCCAGTTGTGGAAACAAGTAGAATAAGGCAGATTCAGGTAGTCAGGGGATCAACAACAAGTAGCAAGGAGAAAGCAGTAAGGCTCTGCATGGCAAAGACAAAGCTGAAGACACTGGTAAGCGACAGATGGATTCTGTAGGCACGGTGGATACTCCAACTGTTCAAGGTTGAGGCGCGTCTGAAGAGGATGACGATTGGTATTAGTTTGCCTGCCGGATTGAGGAAGAGCCAGCTCCAGAGGAACCACCAGCCTAACACGTGGCCTCATGCAAAGGTTTCTGGCTCCCAGGTGGATTCGTCTCACTATTTTGTGCTTTCTTGGTCTCGTGCAAAGGTACCCGGCTTCCAGGTGGATATGTTTCTATGATTCGTGGTTTTGTGGTCTGGATGTGTTCTGTCTCCACGCCAAGTGTCTTGAATTATCTGGTTAACTCTCCGCTAGATGGAAATGTCATTATGTTACTTAGTTATGTTCATGTCTTTTTGGTTCAGGATTTGCATTCCTCTTTGTTCATTTTGGAAAACCAAGGTCTAGTTGTTCAATGGCTGGTTTCCCCCATAACAGGGGTAGCCTTTAAGGTTTCTTGGACTGGTTTCCCCTCTGTTGGGGCAGTCCATTACCAACAGTTGCATTTTGTGATGATGTTTGATGCTTAACGTCTCTAAGATCAGGTTTCTCTGTAACTTTTTGTATCATATTAATAGATCAATACTACTTAGAAAAAAAATGTGTTAATATGGATAGAAAACTTACCTTTTTGTGGTTGGTAAAGTTTCCTAAGTGGTTGACCAACCAAATACATATGATATGTAGTGTGATATATTTTTAGATAATCAAATTCATATCATCTAGCTTAAAAAAATAAATAAATAAATAAATAAAATAAACAGTTAAAAAAATATTAATGCTTTATAGATACAAATATTTAGAATGTCAAAAAACTACCCCAATGAAAAAAATGATGCTACTAGTAAGACTGTGTTTTGAAGTGGAGGTAAAAATAACAATTAAGTGTGATTTCTAAAAAAATGAGATCCCAAAAAAATTACTCACTAAGTTGGTAACTATGTTTCAAATGCTACAAAATTTGTTATAAAATTTGTTTTGATTATTGTTGGTTGTAGTACAATGCCCCCACAACATTTAGCTTCATTCGATGAACCAATGTGGGTGGATTTTGGGTTATTTGTCTACGATGTAACCTCTTAGGCCATAAGGAAGACCTACATTTGATTCTCATAAACTCTAGTTTTTCATTATATCTTTTTTGTTTTACAATATTTAAATAATTATATTTTTCCATACACCTATACCACTACCAATAGTCTAATTTTGTAATAACATTGTCACATTTGGGTATATTCATACAACTAATTTTGTAATAACATTGTCACATTTGGGTATATTCATATAAATGTTTTGTCGCAGATGCTTTATATTGTATTCATTTTCATCTTCATGTGGAAATAATAATTCCTATCATACTTGGAAATGATTTTTTGTTGTATTTGTGAAGTTTTTATTTCTCTTAATGGATATTTTTATTTTTTTTTGTAATATTATGCCCCATAACATTTCATCTCATTAAAATTTATTGCAACCATAAATAGTCAATATGAGTAGGAACTACTAAATATAAAGCCTAACCATTACAACAAAATCACATAATTGCATACGCCTGATATATATTATATTTTAGCACATCAAAATTTTACAAGATTTATTGCATCATAAAAACAATTATAATAATTTTGAAAGAAGAATAATAATAATAAAATTATTTATAAAATGATAGATATATAATTTCACCTCCTTGCTCACTTTATCGAACAAGAGTACATGCAATGCATGCTACAACCATTAGTATGTGCAATTAGAGTATAGGTCTTCGATGGTCTAGGGTTATCGCTAGGTTGGCACCTTTCTCTTGGTTCACTTTTTTGTCATTTATGATCTACCTTTGTTAGTTTCCTTTTTTCCTCTTCTGATTTCGTGTTAGAGATCTAGGTGGAGTCCTTTGCGCTATCTTGCAAGTTTGAGGCTTGGATTCTTAATTTCCTTTTATCATCGGATATTTCTTCTATGTGGGGTTTTATTTCTTCCAAACTACTTTTTCCCTTATTTTTTACTCATGCGGAAACGTGGTTATCATATCCTTTGTCTTTCGTTTCCCAGTGATCAAAATTTCCTTTCTAGTTGCATTGAGCGTTGACAAGTGTCTTTTTCCTAGTCATTTTTCATTATAGCTCCTACCTATTTTTATTATAGATAGTTAATATGCTGCCAAATTTGGATATTGTGGAATATGAGGCCACTAGCCAATGCTCGAAAGGAATTTTCTCACTAAGGTGGAGTTAAGACATGGTACAAGACATTTATTGGTACATAATGTGATCACGCCTCCCAAAGGGTTTTCGTTGATTATCATCCCAACCATTGAGGCTATTGTAGATCCAGACTCTTTTCCTCCTTCCAAAGTGACCTCGAAGCAAAAAGGGGGTAGAGTTGCACCATTTGTTCCTTCTGCGATGAAACTTGTCAAAGAAAAGCCTCTAAAATCTCATAAGGTTTCTAATTTAATTGTTGGTGAGGATATTGGAATTAAGAAAGTTCCTTTGCTTATGTAAAGAGTTAATGTTGGAAGGTTCGCAAGGAATATGTTAAGCTCACAATTGGTTTCAAATCGGGTTAGTTTGAATTGGGAACTAGCTCTAGGATTTTCCTTAGAAATCCATATTTTTGTCTAAGGATGGTTTTGCGCCATCTTGCGATCAGAAAGTGATGTTTTTATGATTATGAAAAAGGATATGAACTAGGAAAATCAGGCTTGTATTTACAAATATGGATTGTTACTTTTGATCCTACTCAGGAACCGATGGCTCGATAGAAGCTTTGGGAAATTATGTCAAGTCTACCATTGATGTTCTAGTCTTATGATATTCTAGAAGTCAATAAAAACAAACTTAGATCCTTCATTTCCCTTGAGAACAAGTGTTTGACCAAGATTGATCGTCAATGTTCTTGGCTTCAAATTGAGGTCGATGTTAAGGATATTATAGTTGAGGGGATAGAAATTAATTTCTATGGGAACAAGTGGCTCCAATCATTTTATTACTAGTAGGTGCCATTCAGATGTTATGCTTGCAGAAAAGTGGGGCATCTCATGGATCAATGTGACTGGAATCAACATGGGATAAGGCTTTCCATGAAGATATGTGTGCAGAAGAATGCTAATCAAGTCTTGAAGGACTTGGACTCAGCAATAGCAAAATTTCCAATTGACTCCTCTTTGACTCCGGCTACTTCAGGTATGGATAGAAATTCTCGAAATATTTTGAATAATTTCCCCCATGGTTATGATTCATTTTTACCTACTAAGGATTATGGTATTCTAACTATTTCTCTGCCCCTTCCTACCTCAGGGTCTTTGAATCTTAGGAATGATTATGTTCCTCCTCTAGTCCCATCTGTCCCTTTGTTGACTACCCCACTTGTCCCTTACTCTGATTTTCTGTCAGTATTGACAACCACCACAAAATCCTTTTCGGATGAGGTTCATTCTATCCCTCCTTATCCTAAAGAAATTGTTAAGTGAGACTATGATTTAGAATCTTGTTTAAAGTTTGCTAAGGAAGCCATTTTGGTAGGTGGATGGCTAGTGACACTCTCCCCATCATTCACACTGGATGAAAATTGTACCTTTCCAAATCTTAGTTGAACCCTAAGGAAGATGTTATATCTGTTAGACGATCCACCATTCTTGGGAATTGTTGTCACCTTAGAGATAGTTCATGGCTGCAAGGGAACCAATGCCAAAGACATCTTCAAGAATTGACAAAAAAAATTTAATAAATGGTCAGAGAAATATCATAACGGACACAATAATTATTCTGTTAGAAAATTATATATTACAGAGCAATGGAACACATAAAATATTGCAGAAATATAAACACAGAAAACGCATAAAACAAGAGAGACACAAATATACATGGTTCACCCAGTTTGGGCTACGTCCATGGAGAAACAGCCAATCCTTATTTTATTATATTATCCAGAAAACTGAAGAGATACAACCTATAGCAGATCCTCTGTAACTCTCCCTTCGCTCTCAATATCCTCTCTCTTCCTCACTCAAAATACAGATCTACATAGACGTAATACAATTCCCTCATAAATAGCGAGGGGTTGCCTTCTAGGGTAAAAAACCCTAAATTAAACATAAATTCTACCTTCAGATCTTCCCCTAATGAACGGCCCAGATTGACTACGAAATTACAACATTTTACAAGGCAATTTTACATCTATTCTTAGCTTCGGGGGCACTGCCCCCAATCCCCCCACCAGGGGGGGGGGGGGG
>APFE031528862.1:0-16943 GCA_000404065.3 Pinus taeda | reverse complement strand
ATGTATTTTGTGTTGAAAATTGCAGGTTCCGACCGGGCTATCCACAAGATGATCCTCGAAATGATAAAGCACTTCACCCTTCTTATATGACTTAACACCCCTATCTATTACAGGCTTCGTACTTTAGGGGGCAATCTGTTACACTGAATTTTGTCACCTTGACTATCTGCAGTTTATGTGGCCTCATCAATAGCCACATTGTCCTCTTTGTCAAGCCCCATACCTCTGCTCTTCATGTCAAAACTTCAAAGAGAGAGAAAAGTCACTTGAAAACATGTTTATCTCTGGGTACGCAGGTTCTCTCTACCTTGCCTGCGTGTACGCACTCCAAATACATTAGACCTGCGTAGTAATACGCTCTGTATACTAAAGCTAGGGTGCGTACCCCTGTAAAGGTCAGAAGGCGCAAGTTTCATCTTTAAAAAGTTACTTGTGGTCACTTCTAGAGCCTTCTAGAAGAGTTTTTGACGTGTATTGAGCGCCTCCAGATGGTTCATGCACCCTATGATAGAGGAGCTTATCCCATCAAGAGAGGAGCTACCCCATCCAAAAGAGGGAGTATCCCATTGATGTTGGAACTGAATAACCTCTTCTAGAATGCTATAAATACAGGCATTGGGCCAAAGGAGGGGAGGTTGGAAAGCTGAACATTCTATAGGGTAAATGCTGCTGGAATTAGGACTTCCATTGTTAACTTGTGAGGAGAGATTACCATCCTTTCTTGTTGCCATATTGGAAGTGGGTGAGCTTGTCAAAGTAGAGGAAATCTCTTGCTGGATCCTGGGAGGAGCTTGCACAACACCAAGGCTCAGGTTGTAATGGTTCCTTTGATTATTTAATACAAATAAGTCCATTCTTCTCAATGATTTGTTAATGAATTATTTAATGTATTCCTTGGTCAATATGATAGATATATTTTGTTTTATAATGAATATTCAGATGTTATGTAATCGTTTGCTTTGTTAGTGTATGCAGGTCTGAAAGTGAAGGAGGAGCTCATCTGGATCAGCAAGGCTGGACTGCTACAACAAGCGTGGGACCTAAGGTAAGATCGAAAACATTTGAATTCTCATAGAATGATGTGTATCTAGAGAAGGATAGCTCTTATTTGGTTTGTTTGTCATTAGAGAGTCTTAGACTCCTAGGAAGGTTAGATTTGTCCGCAAGTATAACTCATTCCGCGTGACAATTAGTAAAATATCTTTTCATTTATTCAAATTACTTGCAAAAGATATGCAATTTCATTGGGATGATAATTGTCAAAATTAATTGAAAAGCTCAAAGAAAAACTATCCAAAATAACTATCCTGAGAGGACCTAATTTGGCTTTGCCATTTCACATCTCTATTGATGCATTAGAAATTGTAATAGGGGCATCTATGGGTCGAAAATAGAATCATATGACTTATGCTATTTATTTTATTAGAAAAAATATAACCCTTGCAGAATTGAACTACATAGTTACTTCGAAAGAAATGTTGGTAGTAGTTCATGAATGTGAATAAATTTCATCATTACATCACATGTTATGAAGTCTTCATCCATACATATCATTCTTGTGTCATGTATTTGATGAATAAACCCATTAGTAATGGAATAATAACAAGGTGGTTTTTATTGATGCAGGAATTCAACATTGTTGTCCTAGATAGACCTGGAAGGGAAAATCAAGTGGCATATTTTCTATGTCAATTACATACTCCTTGTGAGATTTTTCCTGTCTCAGATAATTTTCCTGGTGAACATTTATTTGCAATATCAATTATAAATCCATGGTATGCTAATATAGATAACTATTTATCAGCAAGAAATTTACCTCCACAGATTACATCAAAATAGAAAACAAAATTGATTAAATAAAGTGTTAGATACACATGGCTTAATGGAGATCTTTTCTATACTGGTTATTATCTTATTATTAGATGATGTGTAAGATAAAATGAGATATTAGAAATTTTAAAATATTTTCATGACGAACCTTTTGGTGGACATTTTGTAGATAAGAGAACAAGATACAAAATACTTATTTTTGGGTATTATTGGCCATCCATTTTTAAGGATTCCAAGAAATATGTCAAAATATGTGACAATTGTCAAAGGATGGGAAAATTGGTACCATGTGATGATATGCCACTGAAGCCACAAGTTCTCACAAAGCCATTTTAGAAATGGAAACTTGATTTCATTAGTCCTATCAATCCGCCATCAAATGGAAAGAAGTATATCTTGGTATGTACTAACTATGTGACAAAGTGGGTTGAAGAAAAATTGTTTCCAAGACCTATAGAACAAATAGTAGTTAACATTCTCTCTCAAGAATTTTTTGTAAGATTTGGATTTCCCAGAGAAATTGTTACTGATCAAGGAACACAAATTATTTCTAAATTGGTGCAAGACATAGCAGAAAAATACAAGATCAAGCATCAGAAGTATACGCCCTATCATCCACACAAAAAATGGCTAACTAGAGTCTACTAATAAAACTTTAGAATCAATCATGATCGAGACAGTTTGAATGCGTTCAAAATTATGGTCAAAAAAGATTCATGAGGCTGTATGGGCATGTAGAATCACTTGGAAAAATACAATAGTTTCACTCCTTATGACATGGAATATAGTAAGCAAGTATTACTCCCCATTGAGTTTTAAATTCATACTTACAAGTTGGAAGTTGATTTAGGGATGGACCTAGATGAATTACAAAGAGAAAGGGTGATGCAGTTAAATCAATAAGATGAAATGAGCCAAGCAGTAGTACAAGATAGTTTTATGATTCAACAATTGAGAGTCACTTTCCATGATAAATTCATGAAGAAGAAAAAGTTCAAAGTAGGTAATTGGGCCTTAGTATTTGATTCAAAATTCAAATATTTTCAAGCCAAATTTATGACTCGTTGGCTTGGTCCATATCAGATTAAAGAAATTTATGAGAATGGCTCAGTCAAGATCAAGACAATTGATGAAGAAGAAGTCTCATTTTTGGTTAATGGACATAGGCTAAAGCTCTATAATAAGCCTATAAACAAAGAAGACTTTTTTCAATAGATTTTACAACAAAATGAGATGGAGGTACTGAAAAAACACAATCATGTGTCTTCCTTACCTCCTTCTTGAATAAAAAATAAAATATAAATAAAAAAAGGGGGTTTAGTTGTGAAAACTAGGTAACTGGCACAATATAAAACATAATTCTCATTGGAAAAGAAAGTAAAAATTGCTAATGAGAATGCAAAAAAAGATATACTATTTACTTCTAAAATTTTCATTTGAATAATTTCAAGTTTGTTGATAGTCAATAAAATATTTTTATTTTCAAACATGACTTGAGGACAAGTCAATTCCTAATTTTAGGGAGAAGGTGCATAATTTTTGAGTTTTTCCTTCTTGAAAGTCTTTTTAAGGTTATGCACTATCTTTTGAATAACGTCTCAATTTTAGAATTACACGTATGATCAGAGAGAGGTAAATAAATTTGACACCATCAATACTATATTTTGAAGACATTAAAGTTTCATAGGGGCCCAAAATATTACCATGGAAATATATTTAGCAGAGGGACTTGTAGCCTACTCCAGCAGTTAAATTTGAAAAGAATTCAAGAAATTCATGAGTTCAATAGCTCCAAGAAAGAATATTTGAATATAATGGAAACAACTTCAAGATAAGGAAATTAAGAAGAGAAAACATGAAAAAGCTTCTCTAATCAAATCAGCCACAAAAGAAAATATAAAGCATGACCAAGGAAGTAACTAAAAAAATCTGTAAGAGAATTTTCTTTTTAATGTTTCACTTTTGACAAATTTCTTCATTTAAAAGTAATGATACTATACATATTATCTGTTAATCATTATTTCCCCTTTCATAGCCCTTCACTTCATTTACCTTTCCCTAAACATCAAAAAGTGGTATACCACTTTCCAAAAAGAACATGGCGATATAAAGACAAATTTTCAATATTGGTCAAAAATATCAGTCTCAAAAGAAGCAAAAGGATTTCCTAAGATACAAGGATGTCTTCTCTTTAAGTATAGAAATAATAATAATCTACATCATGGCACAAGGCTTCCTAAAAGAGGACATCAAGAAGGAAGTCAAAATTATGTCAACAGAGAGTGGTCATTCCAGCAAGAAAAAATATTTTTAATGTTGACAATTTCATTTTTCAACATATGAGAATCAATTTGATTTTAAAAAATGCGCAAAATGTTTCCCTAAGTAGAAAAGAATATGATTCAAGGAAGTATGGATGCATAAGTTTCAAGAAAAAAGCACATGATTTAAGAAGCAATCATGAATGTTGATTCTTGTAAAAATGATACCTACACAACTCCATTATGATTATTATGCTTAAAAGTGATTGTGAAATCATATTCTGGTGATACAAATACCTTTGTCCTAGTCCATCTTACCTCTCATTTGACAAAGTCTCTATGGCCTAAAATCATATTCTTAATTTGACAAAGTCTGTATGGGTTGAAAGGTCTACTGATGTTGAAATAAGTTGAAGAACACGACCTCATATAACGCTCTAGGTACTTTGTAATCATTTTTCAAAGTGTATTTATCTATGACTCTACCACATACCCATTTATCATTTTCCATATGAACCCAATAGAGAGAATAAGGAATCAAGAGTCAACACTTCGATTTATATGCCCAGCTCTATCAAAACGATGTCACGACTTCATAAGGTAAGCTTTGTAACCATTCTCATATTTTCCACAATCAATTATTGGTTCACTCAATATGTATTCTTACATTTGACTAATCTTTAAACCATTTATTCCTCTAGAATTTATTTAAAACATAAAGAACTCCCTGAGAATCGAACCTTGCCTGCGTAAAAACCCAAAGTGTCTTCCTGTGTCAGTTTTCACACTTTCCTCATCACTAATTACACCCATAACTTATTGTAATAGCTTCCCACCATAAAAATGTGATTTAGATGTACACAAATGAAATTTTCAAACATAAAATCACTTCCTTTTCAATAAAACCAAACAAAGTGCCAAAGATTTTGAAGGAAAACACAGACTTTATGTGATTTGAGTAACTTCGTGTGAGGTTTTTGAAACCAATACGAAATCGACCTCAAGAGGTAAGATGGTCTTATTTTTAAATAAAAACACTACAAGCATGTATTCATATGTCAATATTCCTTGAATAAAATCATTTTTCTAAAGTAGGGGTGTTACATAAAGCAAAACCTTGGATTGATAAACACAGAGAACAAAGTTTTTTTCAAATCTAGATCAACAGGTAAGAAAAATTTTCACGTGAACCCTAATTGATGTAAAAATGGTGAATTTGAAAACATATAATTGAGGAATTTTTGTTTTCTTTTTAAATAGAGATAGAAAAACATGGTATTAACAAATTTTTGCCAAAAAAAGGAGCTTGACAAAGAATTTTTTTTTAGAAATTTTATAGACAGAGAAAATGTTTTTTCTCTTTCAGAAAATAATTATGGTGTCTAGGGTTTGAACTAGTGAATTTTTTATTCCAGATCAATTCATAGATACTATTTTTAACTTCTTGAAAAAACTCATTGGGTTTCCTTTCTAGAAAAGTTCAATGGGTATAATGAAAAGCTTTGGGTGGAACTTTCTTCCTCTTTTGATGGTGAGAGGGCCTCAATAGGTAACCTCACCATAATATTATCATAAGAAATTATGGCACGAAGGACTAGACTACATCAACAAGGATAAAGATATGTCAAAACTAAAGAATGCAAAGATTAATCTTGGACTCCATTTTTATATGAATCCAAAGCATCATCTGTTAACTAGAAGAAAATAATTTCATGAAGCTGGTTAGTTCATCCATGGGATGAGATGGCTTACATTATCCAATAATTCATCACATGTGGGGGTAGATTCAGAATAGTATACTTGTATCACATTAAACTTTTACAACATTTGAAAGGTGACTATGAGATCAATATGCCTTAATTTTTACTACAAAACCATTTTTTAAATGGCTAAAGGAGTCCAAAAACATGGTAAAAACATGAACAAAATCCTTTATCATCATGGCCTCATCAAGATGATTTCTATGCATGAATTACAGAAGCACAATTTTTCATGCAATCAATTCATATTTAGTAATGGTTTTCAATCTATGGAAAAGGACTCAAGGGTAGAAGACATTTTCGTCATAAGTGGTAATGAAGAAGAAGTAAGGAAAGAATCATGATAACAAGAGAGGAAGAATTTCAACAGAAATATGAGATCTTTTACACTTATGAAAGAAGGTTTACGAAGCATCCACATGCCCAAAGAGGATAGATAGCAAAAAAAGATGATGAGGCATAACAATTCCAATATGATTATCTTCAGGCCTTAGAGGAACAAGAATAAAGGGATAAGTAGGAAGAGGAAATCACAAATGATATTCCTATTGATGAGCGAGATCCATAAATTTCAAAGAAAGTAAAAAGAAAAGGAACTTCAAAGAAGAATAAGAAAAATGAAAAAATGAAACAAACTGTGAAGGTGATGGAGATCCTTAAAACAAATCTTAAAAAGGAGAATGAAACATTGAAATTGGAACTCAGAAAATTCAGAAGGAAAATCAAAGATTGAAGAAAAAAACAAGAAATTGAAATACAAGAAATCTTAATTTCCAAGCAAGCATACAAATGGTATCAACAGAAGAAGCAAATAAATGAAAAGTATCACAAGTTAAAAATTCTTCACATTGCTAAAGCTAATATGTAAATATTGTTACAAGCAACAAAGGTGGTAGAGAATCAGTGAAAAGACATAAGGGACAATTTTGAGCATGGGGACATGCAATATCTTCCTCTTGGAGGAATGTTGTGTGCCACTTTTTGATGATTATTTTAGTCACATAACCTGTATTTTGCCTCTATTTTTGTTCCATGTCTCTCATACATCATCCATAATTTAGGTAGAAATTCCCACTGTAGATCAACAAATTATGCAATAGATTAAAGCAAAATACAAGATCTACTTCTACAATAAACTTTGTGGAAGCTTAATCAATTTGAGCATGATCAATGAGAACACATCTAACTGAGAATGAGAAATAAATCACACATAACACAGAGGAAATAACTTGGGGAAAGCCTCAACCTAAAACCCCAATCTCTGTATTATCAGACAAGTGGAAATCTTGTTCAAGTTACAAAAATAATCAACTCTCAAGTTATCCTACTCTCTCCACAATCAAACAATACTGCTCATAGACAGTCAAAGGCTCTCACAACCTTCTCCTCTTCCCTCCAAGCCTCCTATTTCCTTGCGCAATTTTTCCTGGGTTCTAGTGTTTCCACTTGTGTCAATTCCCACCTCACACTGCTCACTTGGCTCATAAATAACTACACAAAACTGAAGGAGATAATTACTTTGGCATGGATGAGCTTCCTATATAGGAAAAATAATCCAACTAATATTACACTATCCCATCATCTGATCTCAACTGGGTCTCTTTCTGAACTGACATGCATGAGTTATTTATGAGAGAATATTCAGTTATCTGAAGCGCAGCAATTACATGCATGCAAGCATTAACTAACTGAACTCACAATTAATTCAACAAACTGTTTGAATTCATCTAACTGGACTTGACTCAGTTAACTGAGCCAACTAATTACAACTCATCCTTATCTCTTTAACTGATGGATAAATTCCTCAATCAATGGAGAAAATGTTGCATGTCCCCACATAGACTTCATGTTTGATTTTCTACAACAATTTAACTCAAGATGAATTAATTAATTATTTTACAAACAACTGCTAAGATCAAATTCGAATTTTACTTCTCAATTTTATTTCAGGGACTAACTAAAATTGGAATCTAACCCGAAATTCTATTTATAGAAAAGCTATTTTTAGCACTTCCATTTTTCATTCCTTATTGCTATGTCCAACACTGGCTCCTGAACTGCTATGTATAGCATTGCTATTTTTAGCATTTCTTGTTGCCATTTTCAACACTCCCTCTCAACAAGAAAGGCATTTAACTCGAACCCGATCCTGAACCTTTGGAATTTTTTGCATGCAACACTTCTCCCAAGTGTTGTTGCTCCAACAACTCTAGAAACAAAAAATCTCCCAGCTGACCTCCCTGTTGGGCTAGAAACATCCTCTGATGCGAAGCTTCCTCTACTGATGACAAGTGCTCCCTTTGTGACCTCTGAGCTGCTGCAACACTCCATCCATCTCACACCATTGCACACCTCTCTGTGCCATCCTACACTGGTGCAACACTCATGTGCCTCTCACATTGTTGCAACCTGCTAGCTCTTCACCATCTTGGGATTCTAGACTGTAGATCTCTCTGCCGCTCCATCTACATCTATCTTTACGCACTCAGCCAATCATGCTACTCCTCGTTGGGGCTCCTGTAGCAAGTTCTAATCAAAGAGGTTGGGTACCTCAAAGATCCTACCCCTATTCTAGCCTTCTTGGGACTACCACTCCACATCACCCCACCTCCTACATGGAGGTATGGATATATGTGATCCCTCTGCTCACTTGGATCAAAATATCCCCCTATTGGAGGTATCTACATGAGTATATGTCTCTACTCAATCTCCTCTCAGCTTCTCTTGTTGTGGCTGCTCCACAACCTCCTGAAGCTGCTTCACCAATTGTGGCTGCTCCACAATTGTCTAAGACTTCTTCTGGCACTGCATGTTGAGAGGTAATGTACTCTCCCTCTCAACCACCGAGTCTCCATCAGTTTCCTTGCTCCTAAAGGCTTTACATGCATCTTGAACCTCAAGAGTATACAGGTTCTTGACTCGTGAACTGATCTACTTCACCTGTCTTGCGGTGATGTGTCGAAGGAAAACCTTTCCCTTACTGAAGACTACATCATAGCCTTTGTCTTCCAGCATTGCAATCGACACCAAATTTTTCGTCAATCTTGGTACATACTTGACATTGGTCAAGGTGATGCAAGCTCCATGCTCCCTCTGAAAAGCAATCGTGCCTACACCTGAGACACTATGCTTTTCATCATTACCCATCGCTATGAGTATCTGGAGATCTTTCTCCTCCAAGGTACTAAACAAACTCTTGTCACCAGTCATGTGGAAAGAAGCTCCACTATCAAGAAACCAACCACATCCCACCATGGATGAAACCATGAATGCGAAGAGGGTGAAATCCAACTCGAATTGTGAGGCCAATGCCTCACCTTCAGATCCTTCCTTGGATCCCATCTTGGATTTCTTCAGTGGACAATTCATAGCAAAATGGCCCACCTCATGACAACGAAAGCATCGCACTTTCGATTTGTCAAACTTCTTCCCACCATAGGAAGAACTTTATTTGGGATGAGAACCCTTCTCCTTCCCTTTCTTTGCCTTACTCACTAAGGAGCAATTTTCTTCATCCTCCTTGGATGAAGAATATCCATCTCTGGTGCTTCTTCTTATCTCCTCTTGCATCAGATCTGACCACAGTTGTTCCCAATCTGGCAGTTTTTCTCTTCCATTAATTGAATCTTGGTAGCTATGTCGGTTCTTAGGAAAACTCACCATGTCAACGGTCATGATCCCTACACTTCCAAGCTCATCCCTACAGGTGGTGAGCTTGTTCAGATATGTAGAGATCGTGTCACCCTTTTCACACTTTATCTTTCGAAGCTTGTCTTTCCACGCCAGCTTCCTCTAATTGTTGTTATTCTGATATAGATCTTTCAATGTTTTCCACATCAAAAACGGTGTCTCCTTCCCATGGAGGCTTGAGACAATGTGGTCTCGAACTCCCTCTAGGAGGATTCTCCTTGCTCTAGCCACACATTTCTTCCATTCCGCCAGTTGAGTAGCATCAGTCGGCTTGGGGACTTCTTAATCAATGAAGTCCTTTAGACTGTTATCCTCTAATACTACTTCCATGTGATCCTTCTAGGCTATATAATTCAAGCTGCCATCAAGGTCATACTCGAGCCTTAAACCACTAAACACCATTGGTGAAATTGAGATGTGATAAGAACTCGATTTCTATATTTAGGAACCTCAAACTTCAAACTTCTCCCTTCTTGTATATGTTCTTCACCTTGATCACCTTTTCTCTGATACCATGTAGAAATTCCCATTGTAGATCAATAGATTATGTAATAGACTAAAGGAAAATACAAGATCTACTTCTACAATAAACTTTGTGAAAGCTTAATCAATTTAGGCACGATCAATGAGAACACATATAACTGAGAATGAGAAATCAATCACGCATAACACAAAAGAAATAACTTGGGGAAAGCCTCAGCCTAAAACCCCAATCTCGGGCCTATGGTAGACCCTGTTACAATGGGAGATCTATGGGATAAATTCTTCCAGTGAATGTAGATGGTGAATAATTGAAATATAGAGATCGAGAAATTCAATGGACAATGTTTTGAGTTTTGGAAGCTCAATATGGAGGATATGTTGGTGGATAGAGATTAGTGGATTGTTGTAGATCCCAACATAAGACCAATATGGATGTGGGTGTAATACTTGGAAAAGTTAAATTGGAAGGTGCATAACACAATTTTCTTGTGTCTCTCAAATTAAATATTGTTGAATGTATTAGTGGAATCTATGAAAAAGGATTTATGGGACAATTCGGGGACTTTGTATCAATCTAAGTCTCCGGTGAACAAATTTTTCCTATGAAAAAAGATATATAACTTAAGAATGGAGGATGGAGACTTAGTGACAGAGCATCTAAATTCCTTCAATATAGTGGTAATTCAATTGTCATATGTTGAAATTAAAATGTGAAATGAAGATAAGTGCATCAGTCTATTATTTTTTGATCTGTAAACTATCATGGATATTCCACTGGGTAGTTCGTCACAACGGATATGATAATAATATATTTACAACTTTATTAAACTTCTAGGTCTATAAATTTAACTATAATTAGTGCATGCATGCTAAGGGAAATTATGTAGAAAAGTAGAGAACGATGAAATAAGCTCACACAAACATAAGACACAAAATATGCTCTAGGAAACCCTTTTGGGAGAAAACTTCTCTAGAAGGTGAGGTCACTTCACTCTCTTTCTCTATTTGCAAATTTGGCTGCAGGTACAAATTTGGCTTGTGGGATTTTACAGTGCACAAATCCTCCCTATGTGATCTACCTCTTATCCCTCTTGGCTATCTTTTCTCAGCTATGAAACAAAATTCTCTCAAAAGAATGGAATGCCTCTTCCTCCTAGAGGCTTAGTTGTAACATACCTCGATAGCCTACTATTGGATAAGTTTGACTACATCAATTCTTAAATAGAGTTACAAAATAGACTCTTTTAGATTTTCTTACATCACAAATATGTGTCTAGCCCATTTTCCATGAATAATGTTGGTTGACCCAACATCCTCCTAAATTATAGGTGGGAAAATAGGAAGGTCAACTTCTGAGTGGCATAAATTTTACATACAAACTCTGATTGATATGCTTCTTGCGCCATTGGAAATACCCCAAAAAAATGTCATATGATGCCTCAAAATGCTCCTATAAGGGTTCATACCTTGGTTTTCCAAATTGGGTTCCACTAGTAAAAACAGCCTCATGAGTTGATTCCTCCCCCTTTTCCACTTGGAATGAATTGAGATGGATGAAAAACAATATAATGATCCAATCCATATCATGTTCTCTACCAAACCTATGGGATAGTTTTGTTATTTCTATAGGTAGCAATAAAACTACCTTGAACTTTGATAAAATAGTTTCATCCATGTTGTCAGAGGAGATGAGCTGGAAAAATATGGAGAGCCAGAATGGAGATGTCTTGTTTGTATGAGGAAGGTCCCAGAACACAAATAGAAATAATTCCTCAAGTGGGAGATAAAATCTAGAGGGAGATATATATCTCGAGGAAAACCTATAAAGGTATGTTGGAAATGTGGAAAATAAGGACACTACAAAAAGGATTTTAAATCTAAATCTTTTGAGAAATGGAAGGGATATGATGATACTCCTTTTTTGAAGGTGAAAACCACCTCAAATGAAGGTGAGGATGTGTACTTGGGTTCTTCTTCAAATACACATGTATATCGTGAGGTATGGTTGATTGACTCAAGTGCATCCTTTTACTTTACTCCCCATAGGGAGTGGTTCTGCGAGTATGAGAAGTATGATGGTGGTGATTTCTTCGTAAGGGATGATAAGAAGGACATAATCATAGATCTCTAAAAATTCAAGTTGATTTTGCAAGGTGGAAGGATTAGAACACTTCTTATTGTTCTACATATTCCTATATTGGCCATAAATCTAATTTCAATAAGAAAGATGGATGATGCAGGTATGAAAATAGTGTTCAAGAAAGATACTTACAAGATGGTTCAAGAAGAACTAGTATTGATGTGGGAACTTTGGATTGGAAATTTGTACAAGATTTCTGGTAGCATAGTTATTAATGGGTGCAACAGTTATTTGTTTCCTAAAAGTGGAGCAGAAAATTCAGTGGTCTCTAGAGAAAAGGCTATGATGTGGCATCAAAGACTTGGACATATTGCAAAGAATGTCCTTCGAATAGTACATGGTAATGGTATGGTATAAGGTATGTATAATTCCTCTTGGGATTTCAATTTCTATGTACATTGTGTATATGGGAAGAATAATCAACTGAGCTTCCCCTCTAGTCCTAAGAGCGTAAAAGGGATTTTGGAGCTTATGCATAGTGATGTCTTTAAACTTGTGTTGGTTCCATCATTAGGTAAGTATGTGTGTAATGTCTTATTTATAAATGACTTCTCAAGGAATACATAGATATTTTTCTTCAAGAGGAAATATGAAGTCTTTGACATGTTTAAAGAATTTGAGGCTCTAGTGGAAAATCATACAAAGACGAAGATCAAGGCGTTGAGGGAAGATACTAGTAGAGTATTTTGCAAGAAGGAATTTGAAGAGATCTGTCAAAAGTGTGGTATAGCATGGCAAAATAATACTCCATACAAACCTCAACATAATGGATTTTCGAGGAAGAATGAATATGACATCGATGAAAGAGGCAAGGTTCATGCTCAATGGTTTTGGGTTAGGATATGAATTCTAGGCAGAGGTAGTGGATATTGCATGTTATTTGTTTAAGATATCACCTTCATCAACGTTGGAGGATAAGACTCCACATGAGGTATAGACTTGTAAGAAATATCAAGGTGTTGAGGACATGTCACTACAAGAAGAATGAACATTGGTGAGGGTTGAAAAATGTCACCCTAAGCTTATTGGTGAGGGTCAAAAGAGCCTCTGTCACAAAAAATTGAACGTCACCAAAGATGGTGTCGCCAAAAGTATAATTGTTATGGTGACATTCAAGGTTCGTCACCAATAATGATTTATAATGACAGATAGTGACCATCACTATTTCATATTAGTGATGTTGACGAGCCTTAGCCTCTGTCATCAAAAAATTGAACTTCACTAATGGTGGTATCACCTGAAATATAGATGTGGTGACATTGAAGGTCTGTCATGAATAACGATTATAATCATGGGCAGTGACCGTCACCATTTCATATGAACAACAATGATCTATTGTGATGGACCTTTCATGATTGTCACTATTAATGCATAGATATATATATATATATATATTATATAATTTTGGTGATGTTCATTGACCGTCACCATTTTATATGAACATTAGTGATTTATGGTGATGGACCTTTCATGGCCATCACTATCGATGCATATATATGGTGGTGTTCATTAACTGTCACCATTTCATATTTTGGTGAGGGTTGAAAAATGTCACCATAAGCTCATTGGTGATAGTCAAAAGAACCTCCGTCACCAAAAACTAATCATTGTCATTCCATCTGAATATCAGGGAATGATTGAATCAAACTACCAACCTCTTGCTTGTGAATCAGGGGCTCTTCCATTGAGCTAGCACCCTTTAAAGAAGTATACTTGCAAGAATAGTTCTAGGGGAATAACAAAAAAGATCCATAGATAATAGGATTATAGTGGGAAAAATAAAGATGATAAGCAAAATAATAACCAAAAATGAAATCTACTAATTTGAACATGTTTAAAGTACATTAAATAGAGATGGCATCCATAGTACATTAAAGTGGCATTGGTCAATGTTGGGCTTGGTCAATTGTCGACTATCCATAGTGCCACCAATATAATGAACTGTGACAAGAGATGTTTCCATTAAGAGAGAAGCATGTTTAAAGCTCATTTTTTCTTGATAACAATTGTCTCTAACTAACAACCATGCATAGTTCTAGCCATTGCAAAACATGGACATAAAAGTGAACATAAAGACCAAAATCATAGTACCACCAATCTAATGAACTGTGACTGGAGATGTTCCCATTAATGGAGCAACATGTTCAAAGATCACACTATTTCTTGATAACCATTGACTCCAACTAACAACCATGCATATTTCTAGTGCATCACTGCAAAACATGGACACAAAGTGAGCATAAAGACCAAAAGCCCAATCTACCTTAATGGAAAAGACAAGAAATTAAAACTTACAATTTACCAACCATTGAAAGGATAAAAACATGAAAGCAAACGTCTTGATACTAATCATCAAGGACAAAAAAAATAATATCACCTTCAAATGAATTTAGAAACCTTTTGAGTTAAAAAAATGGTGTTAATACACTTAACCTTAGTTGGTTGGCAAAAATAAGTTGAGGCATTTTAAAATCAACCAGAATTATTTATTCATGGCATAAACAAGTTCAATATTAGAGCATTGAAGATAATTGGACTAGAAAATTAAAGACAATATTCAACCAGAAGATATTATCAGAAGAATTAAAAAGGCAAAGAAAAAAAAGATGGGCACATTTTATCACAAAGAATTAAATATTTGACTGCCAATACTTGTTGCTTGGTCCTATAATAAAAGTGAAATATCAAGAGTGTATGCCTCTAGTAAAGAATGCTCCATTTGTCAATTTTAATAATGTCACAATCATTAGGCTATCAACATTAGGAAACTTCATTGCATAAAAAAATTTATAGCAAGAACCGTTGGCTTTATCACCAATATAAACTAAAATTCATGTATTTAAATTTGAAACGAAGAAAAAAAAAGTTAGTGTATTCATCTTTGAAATGTTGATAGATACATGCTCTGACCCAAGCAGCGAAAATGATTGATAATGTTAACTAAAATGGAAAATCAAATATGAGAAAATATATTTCAAAGCAAATGTATGAGTCTATTATTACCTAAAACCATCTTACAATGCTCTTCAACTCCAACAAGTAATGAATTATTCATGACATCAATTTACTACAAACACACATTGCACACAATCATGATAACTAACTAGCTCAACAAAAATTTGAAACTAAGATTACAATTATGGTTGATTAAGAAAAATGAAAACTATATTTACCATGAGAAATGAAGTATCGTTCTAGATTTATCCCTCCAAAAGGTGATTGGATTTATTCCCAAGAAATATTGGAGTAGTTGGCATGGTCTCGAAGAGATTCTGGTCCAAAAGAGCTTTGTTGTTGCCTAATTAATCTGCATTGTAACAGGAGAAACCAGAACCTTTGAGGTCATAAACCTGTGTTACATTTCTTCCAAACAACAGATTTTCCATTACCATCAATTCATCCTAATCTCTTTGCCACCTTTTCATTCTTTATAGTGACTTGAATGATGAGCACATTATGTAGCATGCACACACAATGAAGGAAACAAGTCCTAATAAACATTTACAAAAGGTAATTGTCAAATATAGAATAAACAATAATATGAGTATCCAACTTGATAAATTGTTGGGTTGTAGGAGCCTGACCCAGGGTCAGAGTTAATTAGCCAAAAAAATCCCTGTACTACTGGCCCTTTCGGTAACAGTCCGTGGAGCACGGACTAAGGTATCACCCGTAGCAGTATGGGGGGATGCTGGAACCAGGTTTTTGCACCCTTGAGATGTCTGAGGGGTTGATTTGGTCCAACTGAGAATACCTTCATGCAGATTACTTCACCCACTTCCCTAGCCTACGAGGCCTTAGCGCCTTGATATATTTTCCTTCGCGTAGCCCTAACTAGGGGTTGTGGGGCTTTCGCGCTACTGGAGCAGCGATCTGCACTATCTCCCCAAGTCACACTATGGATCTTACTTATCTTCTTATAACAGTTAGTTATCTTTGCATAAATAGATACATTGTATTATATTTACTTGTTTACCACATTCATATAAGTTCGCATAGAAAAATAACAGTAAATTTGTACCCAGTATACTTCAATGCATAAAACAGAAAATGATACATAGAAATATGGTAAAACTTCTCTTTATTAATGCTTCCAACATTTATAGAATCAACTTGCCTTGCGCACTCAGCTACAGGGGTCCACGCACTCAACTGTAGACTACTATGCCTCTGCGCACTTAGCTGCAGAGCCTTCTCCTACTCTATGACCCAAAGACACAACTCTACACTTCGACTTATTGCTTCATCAATTTATTAGATCGTCCATTCTTCTCTCTTTACACTTAGAGTCTCACTCTATTTATACAATCCCATGGTCTGCGGACCATGGGTAGATCTCTCAAACCAACACTACATTTACAAAAGTAAGGGTGGACAACCCTATGACTCTTTTATAGCTTCATGCTCTATGCCCAAAAATCGCAGAGTCTTTACAATAGACTTAGTCAAAACTTCAGCTTTCAGCCTCAAAACTTGTCTTGGGGGGATCCCACACCTAACAAGCCCCCAACACAAACATCATGACTTGCCCTCGAGTCACTCTATCAGTGGGGAGATCTTTGTGTGAAGACCTCCCAACTCTGCTCCAACGGCTGCAAGGTTGACAACGCATTGAGCAGTTGCCTGCTGGATCTCCTATACTCGTTGTTCCAACACCGCGGTGTCAGAACTGCTCCCTACATCTGTGCCTATGTCCCCTGCATCACTTATAGTCCTGTGCCTTCTTTTAGCTCCCTGGAGCATGAAGACCGTGCATCTGTTGGTTAGTCAGATAGCCAA